>CAKAOI010040239.1:0-37473 GCA_916701655.1 Sebastiscus albofasciatus | reverse complement strand
TGGGTGCCGATTCGATATGTATTGTGATTCGATATTATGATATATTGAGGTTTTTGTTAACTTTTTTAACACTAGACCATGGGAAAAGTTGAATCAGAAACTTCTGGGGACTATGAGAGTGACGGCCGGCTTGACCGCACGTTACCGCCATACGATAACGTTTCCTGTCCATGACAGAGTTATCATGCAGCTTTAGCCGTGATGTCTAGCTCTGCTTTTCCTCTCAATGTGTGAAACCCAAAGTGTTTCCATCCTTTACTGGATGTGTAGTGTTTACCACGCTGGATTTAACACGTGAGGATGCAGGTCGTATCCACGAGGACCCTCGGCCGTTTTCTACTTTCTTGTTTCGGCTTGCTGCGGTTTGTTTTGGTTGACGGATACGGATCAGATATGACGTCACGTTACCTAGACTACAACAGTAACTTCCTTCTACCTCTGCATAGACTCAAATGAGACAAATATATCGATTCTGGCATTAAAAAATCAATTTGAAAATCGTAAAAAAAAAAAGAAAATGGCGATACATACGATGTGAATCGATTTTTTTTCCCACCCCTAATGGATGTCCTGCAGGGGGACGAGGAGCCCTCCATGTTAGCTGATGTTATACTCGTGTCACTTGCCAGAATCTGTCATTTAGAGGGACACTAAAGGTGCTGGGTCATTTACTTTCACTCTAAAGTCCCGACTAGAAGTAAAACCCGAGGATCAGGACAGACTCTTTTTCTTCTCAGAGCAGCGGAGCAGATTGCCTCATTTCCTCCCCTTCTGTCCACATCCTCCCCCCTCACCTTTTGTCTACACCTCGTCTTGATGTTTCTGCGCCGTCACCTCCTTTGCCCTCTCCCCTCCAAAGATCTTACCTCTCTCTAACTTTTCTTGCCGAGCTCACTTTCTTTTGTCTATGTGCTTTGACAGAGTGAGTGATGTTGATCATTACTAGGCTCTGATGGCTGCGTATCAGATGAAATCCTCCTCAGTGCTCCGTCAATGTCACCAAGAAGCCATTCTGAGGCTAATGGTCCAGCTCCAGCATCGGGATCTTTGTGGAACTTCAGACTAAAAATAACCAATAGACTACGACGCTGTACTGATCTGGTATGAACACCCACGTCTTCTCAAGATTAAAGGAGGAGTTTGACATTTTCTGAACTACACTTAATCACTTTCTTCTTAAGAGTTAGCTGATTAATACCACTCTATTGATAAGCCTCTATTGATCACAGAGGGGAAACTCAGGTGTTGGATCTGCACAAGTGACAGCGTCGTACTTAGAGCCGTACTTGTAGTCTCAAGTGAAGGTGACATAGTGATGTGATTAGTAGCCGAAAAGTCAGTAAAGTATATGTCTACCATAATAGCATACACTGGATTAATATACATATATACAGTGAAAACTGCTTATAGTGATCACGGTTACAGGTGATCAGGTCGTGAAGTGGTCCCTTTCATTACTCTGCATTCATGTAATAAATATGCCAATGTCAATTTAATGGTAATCTGCATGAGAAATGATGCACAACAACAAAACTTTGTTTAGAATAATCATCTGCTTATAGTGATCAATTTGACCCGGATAGACGTGATCACTATAAGCGGTTTCCTCTGTATGATTAAGTAATAGTTCAGGTAATGAAACAGAGAGAAACAGCTATAGCTCAGTCCAATAGTAATAAAACCTGCTCACCAGCACCTCTGACGCTCACTAATCAACGTATACTCGTACAGCGGTTCGTATGTATGATAGCTTACGAAAAGTTATTGCTCATTTTTTGTGCGTTTTGAATGTCCAGCAACACGTGTCAATTTCCGCTCATTACATGCATACAGTCTTTTCAAAATAAACTTCCGTCTTTAAAAGGAAACAACTTGGTTAGGTTTAGGCAACAACACTACTTAGGTAGGAAAAGATTGTGAGGGTGGCGTAACTTAAATGCAGAAGTTACGTGATGCAAACACCAGGCTCCTGGGCTAAAGTCTGGTGTTTTCTGACCCACCCATCCTACCCGAACTCCTCCCTATGCGGCGTTAGTCGCTCTTTATACTTCCTGGTTCACGATTACGTGGATTACGTACAAATTGATTTCTTGGGATATACACAAATTACAGTGCATTACTTTTCGTAGATATAGCTACAAACGGTGTATGAGAACGGCCTGAACTAATTACTAACCAACGTAATATATCTAGTTTGTTTACTCCATACAAAAAGGTAGTGTAAAACAACACTGTGTTGTGCTCCTGGCTAAACTAATCTAACTAGCTGCTAGTCCTTCAGGAGAACGGTGTCAATCTTCTCATCTAACTCTCAGCAAGGAAACGAATAAATTCCACAATGTCTGCCCAGGCCTGAATATTGTGCATCTTCTCTCCCGTCACGTCTGTGCATGACACAGCCAACATGTTCCATAAATCATGAAGGAGGACGACTGGAGAGCTTATTTCTCCTCATCCGGCCAAAGTGAAATGTCTAACAAGAGAAGATGCTGTAATCTATTGAGGATCTCGCAGTAAATCTTGCAGAGGTCCCACCAGCCCAGAACAATAAGTTAGAGAGCCTATAGCGCTGTGAGATGGGGGAAGCGCCGAGCACCCCCAGGCTCAGGGCTGGCTCGGATAGCTCCATCCTGGGCCCACTGATTCATAGAGGGCCTGCTAGTTAAAGTCAGGTGGGATGAGAAGCAGCGACGGCTGTATTACCTGCAATATACTGCCTGTGACAGCGGAGACACAGCTCTTATGAGAGGATGACAGTGACTGAAATCAACGTGTCCTCACACAACGGTTCATATGATATCTTATGAAAAGGTTTTTTGTTATTTTTCCTACAAATGTCCAGCAAAACAACAAGTGATCAGTGCACCTGCTCAAGCCCCTGCAGTGTTTAAGCAACAAAACTACTTTGTTAGGTTTAGGAAAAGATCGTGGTTTGTGGTAAAATAACTACATAAGTTATGTGAAAATGAAGTCAACGTTGACTTCTGGTTTCACGCGGGACACAAACAGTAATCTCCTGGATTAAAGTCCTGAGCTTTTAGACCCACCGATCAGTTTGTAGCTTCTGTTGTCCAACTATGTATTGATAACACGGCTCTGATATGCAAAAAAAGGAACTAAACGGGTTCTATTTCTATAATAAAAAGCAACGACGGTGGGCAAGCAATGTAATTGGTGTATGCCCGAACACTGTATAACACCGGTAACACCGACTACCACGGCAAGCCTAGTCCTACAATGGCATAAAAATATGATTGCTGGGGAGCCCTGGTGGCCTTGTGGTCCTCGGTTGTCGCATGTCATCCTCTCATCTCTCTCTGACCTCATTTCCTGTCATCTCACTGCTGTCAGCTTGATAATAAAGGTATAAAAGGCTCCAAGTAGGATTTAAAGAAGTAGGATTGTTGTAGAGAGTAATTGTGTATCTCAAGTCTCTGTGCACTTAAATAAAAGCAAACATACTTTAATGTTATTTTGAACTATATATCACAAACCCAAAGCCTCACTGATCACATGCATTTTTGAACCACCACAAACAATCAAAGAAGCAGTTTTCCATCAGAGGCAGTTATTTTTAGCGAACTTCGTTGCTGCAATTCACCTCGCCACCCAGGGGAGAGATTCTGGGCACCCCCGATACCTGCGGACGAGAAAAACAATCTAGCGCCGAGTCCGGGAGTGGGAACATTTAACGGGAGATTGCAGACGATTTCACCGTTGAGGGAACTTGTGGGGGTGTGGTTGTGGGTGGATGGCGGGTTTGCAGTTGCCTAGGCCACGGCTCCGAGTCCCCGGGCCCCACAACACTGCCATCTGAATCCAATCCACGGTCTGACGGATTGGGAGGCAAATTGACAGTGTCAGATTTCATATCACAGCAAGCTGCAGAGAGGCCAGGAGCAGGGATGTGGTCTAATAAAGAGAGGACAGTGTGTCTAAAGGTGGTGGGGGGAGCATGTGTGCGGTTGCATGCAGATATATTGACACCTACATGAAATTAAGAAGCAAAACAGCAACCCCAGCACCATCAGGCCGCTGCCCGTGCAGCTGCAGTTACACAACCTTTGTGCAGACTGGGAAGCACACACAGCCTCGTAGCGTGGTATTGGAAAGCGGTTGCAGTGACTAAGCCTGGTGTGTCAATCTGGGATTGTACAAGCCTCTGGCTACCGCAGCTCAGACGGGAGTGACGAGAGCAACATAAGTGCCATATGTCAACCAGCAGAACCAGCCCAGAGACAACATGACTAACCCCTTTTCAGGATTAATGTGACAGTCGAGCCAAGCCCTCCTGCGCACCGTCATGTGTGTGCACGTAATCAGCAATCATAGCAACACATGAGAGAAGCGGGAGGGAGTAACAATGTGTGCTTGGATGACAATATTTCTTCTTTGCACAGCAGTCTGTATTGAGTTTGGTTTGATGGTTGTCATCTGCCCTCTAGTGGCGGCACACACACACACAGTAACTACAGGTAGAAATCACTGCTTCAGACTAAGACAAAAAAACCCAGCGGGAACATCATCTCAGCACTGACATCCTTATATTGGCACACAATCATGTTTTATATTGATTTTACAATTCTTGAATTTATGTGAATGGCCCTGCAGTGAGGAGCTCAAAGGGGAGATTAAATTAAAGACAGAAAGAGATGAAAGAGGATGGCATCTGCAGAGCAGAGCAGAAGTCCTGGCATGAAGCCACACACACACACACACACACACACACACACACACACACACACACACACTAGACTGGGAGATATAAGCCACAGTGTGTTTTGTCTCAGAGAGCAGCAGATTATCTGGGTAAATCAGGATGAAAGGTTATATATTTGGAGTTTGACATTTCTGACACGTAGAAGTGCTATTGTTCGCTCTCTCTCTCTCTGCTCGCCTGGCGCTTTGGTCTGATGTCTAAAAGAAACTCTGTCTGGCTCCCGATTACACGGGTTATATACCAATTATAGTGCAATACTCTTCGTAGCTATGAACAGTGTATGAGAATGTCCTGCTGAATTATAGAAAAAGCATTCATACCAGGGCTGGGAAGGTACACCTATCTCCCGATTCCATACTGTCACGACACTTGGGTGCCGATTCGATATGTATTGCGATTCAACATTACGATTAATTGCATTTTTGTTAACTCTTTCAACACTAGACCATGGGAAAAAGTTCAATCATACACTTCTAGGGACATGTACTTTGGCAAATATCTAAATTGATACAGTAAAAATGCTTGATTTATTTTCAGAGATGAAGTCAAATATATCATTATCATTGTCAGATATTACTTCCGTTAACTTCATCGAGTGCGTCTCTAGCTCTCCCGTCAGCTCCGTTCTCTTTATCCATCCATGTTAAGCTCCATCGGGGCCGTTTGAATGCATTTAATATAAATGTCAGTATCTGGGTGCTCTACAGTCGTAGCGTCGGCCCATTTGACCACGGAGACGAGAGTGACGGCCGGCTTTGACCGCACGTTACCGCAATACGATAACGTTTCCTGTCCATGACAGAGTTAGCATGCAGCTTTAGCTGTGATGTCTAGCTCTGCTTTTCCTGTCAACGTATGAAACCCAAAGTGTTTCCATACTTTACTGGATGTGTAGCGTTTACTACTTTGGATTTAAAATGTGAGGGTGCAGGTCGTATCCACACCGACCCTCCGCCGCTTTCTACTTTCTCATTTCGGCTCGCTGCGGTTTGTTTTGGTTGACGGCTACAGACAGATATGACGTCACGTTACTCAGACTACAACAATAAAAGCGGTAACTTCTTTCTAGATACAACGCCCTACTTAGTGAGCTTTAGAGGCTCACTAGTGTTGTCACATACCAAAATTCTGACTTCAATACGATACCCTGCCTAAATATCTCGATACCAATATTGAAGCGATACCACGGCAAAAACCTAAAACATCAGGAATAGTAACGGAATAATAGATTTAGAGAAAGGACAGTTTTTTATTATTATTATCTGCTCGTCTGGCGCTTTGGTCTGGTCTCTAAAAGAAACTGTCTCTTGCCGTTGTGTGGCCAGCAGCGCTCTACATCTGTGTTCTTTTGGGGTTTTGCCAGAAATCTTTATGAGCTTCAGTTAATGCACATATGCACCCACACACACTGTACAAAGGGTCTCAGTGAGGCTGGAGGGCTGTTTTGTAAATTACACTAAATGTGTGTCTAATGTAAATCACTTATCCATCTGTCTTAATAACCTTTGGCTGCAGCTTTTCCACTTCGACCCACTTCTGGCAATTTATGTTCTACCAGCTGTTTGTTCACTGCTGCGCTGTAAATTAGATAACACTGCTTATAAAGGCTATAGAGTGAGATACAGTCACCAAGAACTCAGCTGTTGTATGGCTCATTCCTGTTGCAGCAATATTTCGTTCATTACTTTTTTGAAACAAAACAAATTAAAACTCACCAAACACATCTTGGTTAGTCTTTTCACTGTTCCAGCAATCAGTAACTCTGGTTTATTGGAAGTAAAGCTAGCTGTCCTCCAGGCTTCTCCATTTTAGCAATTTGTTTTGCAGTCTACGTGATTGTTGATGACGTCACTTGATGCTGAGGCTGACTGACCAATGAGAGGAGGGTCCGTCAGCTTCACTGTGTGAGCAGGTTACAAGCGGCCAGCAGGCAGTGCTAGTGGACAGGTTAGGATAGGGGTCAGCAAGTGGCTCTTCAGCTCCTCTCCAGTGGCTCTCTGTGGATTTATAAACATGGAAATGAATAACTGTTTTCGTTTACATTTTCATTTTTATTTATCATTGTTGTAGGTCTATGGTACGACGGAGTATTAGGGCCACATTGAGGGAAAAAAATAAATCAGATTTCAAGAATAAAGTCATAGGTTTATGAGAAAAAAAGTCGTAATATTACAATAATAACGTCAAAGGTTTACAAGAAAAAAGTTGTAGTTTGAGAATAACATCATAATATTATAAAGTAGTAATTTTATGTCTTTTTTTTTCCTGTTTAGTTATGACTTTATTCTCGTAATATTACAACTTTTTTTCTCTCATAATATTATGACTTTATTCTGTAAATCTCAGATCTTTTTCCCTCAATGTGGCCCTAATACTCCGTAATACATTTGCACTTTGGCCCTCACTGCATTAGACTTATATATACTATATACTTAGACTATAAACTGTGTTACCTTCAACACAATGATCAAATGTTTTGCGGCTCCAGACAGATTTTTTTTTGTTTTGCCTAAAATCCAATGACCTGCTGGTCTTGGTTGTCTTTTCCAGTTTAGATTCGGGATCCTGGAGAAGGTGTGCAGCACGTCTCTGTCCCAATGAGGAGGAAAACTTTCATGCATAGTAACGCAAACGTAGCTCGCTCTCTCGGTTGTCGTCGGCGACAGCATCCAACAAAAACTGCCCACACTGACATTCATTACAGCTGAATGATTCTGTTTCTGTTGGCATCGGACGGCAATTTGAGAAAAGGCTCCACCAGTCGGTGTTTGCTCTCGGCACACTATGAGAACAATAACGTGTTTTTTGATATGATATGTCATATCCCCTTTCAAGTGCATCCCCACCCCAGAAGAAAGACACAAAATGATACACAACAACAGTTTAAGACGAGTAAAAGATTTATTTCACATTTTTTTTCCTTTTAAATATCACCAGCTTTGTTTTGAGGAATCAAAGACATCGAAGAACGGGTCACGGGAAGAGTTAAGGAGGCTCAAATGCACAGAAGGACAAGAGGGACGGAGGAGGAACAGTCTCAGAGCTCCAGAAAACAACGAAGAAGGATCAGATCATGAATACATGGTGTCTGCTGCTGATGGTGCTGTAGATCGGAGGGACAGACGGAGAGAGTGTGCTGGCTGTTTGTTCACTGAAGTCGGAAACGTTTCAAATGTGAGCGTCCAATCATCTCTGGGAGAGAGCGCGCAAAACCAGTGCATGTGCTGGGATGAAAGAGGGGTCAAAGGTCAGTGCACACGGGGTGAAGTTAAGCAGATAGAGAGACACGAGGGCTTCACAACACGGGGAGACACCGCAATCACAATACAAAACACACACACAGACTTGGCTTCACTGGAGATAAGCAGTTTGATCAACCCAACAGTCTGAGCTCTATTATTCACTGTGTTTATACACCTGAGTCAAGTTTATACTGAGGACGTAACTCAGGTAACACAGGGGGATGCTTAAAAATGAAAGGTTGTGGACGTGCAAAGAGGGACATGGGGGTTGTTTTGCTCGTCCCTGTTTATTGATGGTTACTGATGATAAACCACGGTCCATCTGACCTCTCACCTCCAGTGCAGAGTCACACAGGCACTTGAGAGAAATGACGAAAAACATGACGACTTCCATTAAGGCACAACAGATAACTACACTCACAAACACGCACGCACGCACACACACAGCAGTCTTTGGGACCAGAACAGCATGATTCCCTCAGTGGGCATACAGAGATGCACACGCAGTACAATGCCCTTGAAAACAGATGCACTAACAGAAGAACTTAGATTCAATCATGTGTTGATTGGTCACATCTACGTCCAAAATCAGATTTCTATTATGTTAAAAGCACGCCTCCCACTCCGACACGCACTTCGAAGTGCAACTCATCACGGAGTTTTGTTGAAGTGCCGACAATTATCATTCACTGCAAGTAGTCAGCTGTGTTGTTTTCTTGTGAAGCATGAATTTAGTTTCTGAAAATGTCTGAAGGTGTCTTTCTGGGAATAATCCTTCATTTAATCATCTGTTTTCTTAAAGGAACAGTGTGTAGCATTTAGGGGGATCTACTTACGGACACAGGTATAGAAGCAAAGACACGAATCTCCGGCGCTGCCCCCATTGTGGACTGAAAACGCTTATTATATTTATAATATTTTATCGTTCAACACAGGCCATTTCGGTAGAATATGACAGTAGAATAAAAATAATTTTGTTTTACTTTTGTATGGCACTTTGTAGGTGGACGTTTAACTGGCGTCTGGTAGTCGCTTAGCTCTGCTGCTGGGCGCTGACGAACAATTGACTTTCACTTCTTGGCAACATACGCTCTTCGTTACGGAGCGGATCCTCTTTACGGAGCCGGCCGCCATGTCTCTAAAGTAGCCCAGAACGGACAAACCAAACACTGGCTCTAGATAGGGCCGTTCACTTTTTCGCATCGGCCACCGTAGTTCTCCTCAACACGTTCTCATCCCAACTCGTCACATACTGACGCTTTGTCAGACCCCTCGGCGTCACTTTTCGGTCGCAGTAAAACTCTTGCTTAACGACCCCTCGGCGCCACTTTTTGGTCGCAGTAAAACTCTTGCTTAACGACCCCTCGGCGTCACTTTTCGGTTGCAGTAAAACTCTTGCTTAACGTCCCCTCGCCGTCACTTTTCGGTCGCAGTAAACACATTCTTAGTTTGTTGCAACCTGCAACCTCACCACTACATGCCGCCAAATCCTACACACTGCACCTTTAAGTTAATTTCACCGAGAAACAATTGTCTGTGCTCTTTCAACAAATCAAAACTTTACTTACAAAACATAAGCTAAATCTCATGTGATTTAAACTCATTAGATTCTCTATAAGTATATAATATGGTAGAATAAATCATCTGGTAAGTGCAATAATGTAAGTCAACAGAATCCAGCACGCTATTGTTGGAGGCCTTCACAGAGGAACTGCAGGCCGGCCACATCGGTCCACGGTGTGTTTGGTTAGCTACAGTGGTATCCCTTAAAGTGTTAATTTAAATTATTAATGAGAAAAAGTAAAAACATATCCGTCAAAAATCTGTAAATCATAACGCAGCAACAAATAGTTTGTGTTATCTTGTCTGAAGAAAATACATTCGAAAGCTTCCATTACAGCTAAGTAGCACTACATTACCCCTAAATACAAGTTTTAATTAAAGGATAAGGCTTCTTATGCATTCTTATTCTTCTTTTTCTCACTGTCAACAAATCTCATGTAAATCAACAATGGATTATTCTGTCTCTCAATACTTTCTCGTCCATTTGTTCCTACTGAAGATGTCAATCTCAACAAAGATATATAAGGTTGAGGTTATTTCCTTTAGCAGCTGTCATTTGACGCAAAAACAGGAGTAACTAGTGCATTTGTTGGGGACTATTAGTCGTAGATTTGGTGCATTAGAGAGCAATATGAGGGATTAATTTAAAATAAACTAGTGAAGGATCTCGTATGTTATACAGATTATAAAGCTCTTCGTGGCCACTGGAAAAAATTGGAAGCAAGGCTGAGCGGCTCTGCCAAATCCAGGTATTATTACACATCCATACACAAATTTGTGCAAATAACACCAGGAAAAAAAACACTAGGCACTGTAGATGGGGACTATTTTACGCTGTAGAGTAATACACATTTGGTGCACTAGTGAGTATTTACATTAGCAGGACGGTGTATGTGGGATTGATAAAACAGTGCCCGTGTTCATCACATGAAGTGGCTCATTTATGTGTTTTTAACCGTTATTTGACAACGGAGCTCTACGGCAGAGAGGAAGAAGATCTATCGGACTTTAGCGACGCAGACAACACTTAATAAAAGCAAAAGATAAAAGTATTGAGAGGTGTTTTCATGGGATTTGTTGACAAAAAGAGAAATGATAGAATATCACCAGCCCTATCCTTAAACCTCCTCTGTGATTTTGTAGCGGGCAACAGCACAACTCTATTCTATTCTGATGTTACTGGATCTCATCAAACAGCTACAGCTGCTTGGCCCGAATAAATTAGCACCTAAAATCAGCAGAGGTAATTAGACACACTCCATACAAACACACACGCACGCATACACACTCACACACACTTTGTACACAACTGACAAACTTGCACAAATGCATGCTCACCAAAGCGTGTGCACATGCACACAAACAAAGCTCACACACACACACAGAAAGCACGATGAGTTAACAAACTCACATGTAATCAAGAATGTGAATGTCATTGGCAATGTACGGAATATTAATAGTGATATAGTCATATATATATATTTCCTTTTTAAGAACTGATTCTGTTATTTTTCCTTCATTGGTTTCACAATCTGAATCTCAGATTTAATGTAGATTTAAGCTGAAGTTACTGTGAACTTCTAATCAGCTCGTTACTTTGTCTCACTCTCTCTTTCGTTTGTGAACAGACAGTGCACAGAGCGATGCTGCATTAGTGTTTTTTGTGTGAACTGAACAGTCTTTCTTATAACATCCTATACCCGACGTAGTTCACTACTTTGCGGTTTAGGGCCATAAAGTAGTGCACTAGAAGTACAGTGTCTATTGAGATGTGGCCCCCATTGGGGATGCAGAGGAGTGAGATGACGGGCGTGGGGTGGTTTAACTCCGGGGTGGGAGGAGGCCCTTCTTGTAGGCCACCAGGCCGGCCGCGGTGGCAACGGACAGGAAGGTGGAGACTCCCATGAGCTTGAGGAGACCACCGACCGAAGGCATAGTTCTCTCCCAGAAGTTGGTGACAATGGGGAGTGATGGGACCTCCTGTTGGGGAGACAGAAGGAGGAGAGGAGTTTAAGTTGTTTGACTTTTGAGTTTAATCTAGTCAACAAAAACATTCAGAAAGATTTCCCTCACCACAGACTCAGGCTCCGTCTGCCAGATCTGACTCTGGTGGATTTTATTCATCACACACAAGACCTGCAACAGAACACACTGGTTGTTAAGTCAAAACACTCACATCAAGATTTATCTATTTACATTGGAGTTTGGTGGTGTGCCCAAAACTCCCCCAAAACCTCCTGGAACCACACATAACAATGCTGGACGAGGCTGAGGAAGTGGAGGGAGTTAAACTGCGAGCAGCAGGTGGTGCAGGGAGCACCACGGGGCGGCCCTCCACAGATGGCAGGGAGCTACGAGCAAGCACAAAGGCGTTTATGCTCGACGTGGTTCATTGCAGTAGAAACGCCAGGGGGCGTACAAAGAAAATACTCACGAAGAAGCAACCTGAAGCACATCTGGTATGTATGAAGTGCTCCAGTAGGCCAACCAGGAAGTTAGCATCGCCCTGGTTCCCTCGACAAAAAGCCAATGGGATGATGTTTAGTAGTCTCATTTAACCACTTGTTAGCAACCGCCTTTTTAAAGACACATTAAGGCTTCAAAATTCACGAGTGAGACATTTACTGACGTATTTTATGTCGTAGAACATGTTAAAAAAAACATTAAAATCTCTTCAGCTTGTGTTAACCACAGACCTTATTTCAATCATCTAACTAAAACCTCATTGACTTCCAGACGAGGGAACTGGAAGTGCCAAAATGCTAACTCATTTCCGGGTTTTAGGATTCATTCCCGTATGGCTTTATTAGCTGTTTCCTCACAATTTAACCTGTTCTTGATCTTTTTTAAGATTATTTTTTCAGGGCTTTTATTGCTTTATTTAAGCAGCTGGAGAATGACAGGAAAAAAGGGAGGGACAGGGGATGACACACAGCAAAGGGCCGCGGGGCGGAATTGAAACTGTGCCGCTGCTGGGTGAACTGGAGGTTGCCCCCTTTTCTTGATGATGTTCTAAATGGGGGCAATGCAAATTATGCATACACTTTGACAGTTCTACTTTTATATGTTGTAAATATGAGTGGATCTCCTAATGTCTGAGTGTTTTGCGGTGACCTCTGACCTCTCTGGCTGCTCTCTCTCCAGCCTGCACCGCCCCCTCCATGTAGCCGCTCCACTCCGTGGCCGTCTCTGTGCCTGCGAAGTACAACCTGCCGACCGGCTCCCTCAGCACCCTGCAGACAGGAGAAGACAGAGAACACGAGGCGTTATTGAGTTTCAGCTGATTTATACGGTTTCAAAGTGGCCTTTAATGAAACATACCGCCATTACTCTCCACAGACCGCTGACAAGTACTGCATAAAACCAGCCGCAAACACGTTTTATTACTGCGTTACTACGTTTTGTGTAAATTAATCTTTCATTTAAAGTTGCGTTTTTTTCTTGCCTGAACAAATGTGATGATGGATCAACTGATTTAAAACGCTTTAAAACCCTGACTGAATTTCATTGCTATGGGTTTTATTTTTGCATGGGCTGAATTACTGAACGACTCCACAACAGTCGACTTTTAAGAACACAAAAACAAGTGTTTACGATGAACAAAATATATTTTTTTAATCATGTTTTTTATTGTTTCCTTAAGAAAAAATGACTCCAACAACCTCAACCTTAACAATAAAATAATATGTATAATAACAGATTGTAGCTGTAAATTGAAAAATAAAGTATTCAAAAACAACGGAGGAGAAATAATTTGAATAATAATAAATATAATTATAATATAACAGAATCAAATAAAACTATAATACATTAAATTGAAATTCTAAATAATAATAATAATAATAATAATAAATAAATAAATATAAATGAATCAAAATAAATAAATGAAAATGTATTTTTGACACACTTTTCGTTGGACGAAGAAATTTAGAGAAAAATTATTGTAAATTTAAAAACAAAATATTCAAAAACAAGGGAGGAGAATTTTTTTATTAATAATAATAATAATAATAACACTAATAAATAGAAAGTATAAAATAAAAAAATAAAATAAAAATTATAATACATTCAAATTAAAAAAAATCTATAAAAAAATAGACAAATAAATAAATAATTATAAAAATAACAAAGAAATACAAATAAATTACAATGCATTTTTGGCACACTCCAATCAGATAGAATAACGAATCTTTCAGTTTATCTGAAAACATGGAAATGTGCAAACTTTTCATTGGACAGCGAAGAAATTTAGCGACAAATTACTGGGGTTTTCTGTCCTTACAAGAACAAAAAACAGCATTAATTTGCACTAGTTTAAATATATTGAGTATCAGGACACAATATTTACTGTGAGCAACTTCATCTGTGTGTGTGTGTGTGTGTGTGTGTGTGTGTGACTTACTTTCCGAACTGGGTAAGGATTCCTGGGGGGAAATAGGCCGTGTAGCAGCCCCCAGAGTACTGCTCTTCACACCAGTTCTTCTCCTCATAGTGCACCGGCTGACAGACACAAGCAGACACATGAAATGGTTTAAACTGGTGATGCAGCTCCACAGTAGCAGAGTGACTTTGTGTTAGTCTGCATCCAAACTCACATGCAAAGCCTCGTCTGAGCCCAGCACTCTGGAGTAGATCTCACAGATCTTCTTCAACCTAAACGCAACAAGACAGCAGTTTAGATTAAAACCACCGCTGCAGCTTGTGAGAGTGTATTAACCTGCTGTGTGTTGTCTCCACCGCCGTGCACCTACCTCTCCTCTTTGGTCAGCTCCGTTAGCTTTCTGCACTTGCGGGCAAGGATGAATCTGGAGGAGAGGGAAAAGAGGAATATTATCCACAGGAAGATATGCACTAGTGAAAAAGCAGATACACATTGCGTACACTACATGGCCAGATGTGGACACACACACTTTTGTTTTTGTTCTACTGAAGGGAAATCTTAATTCTACACCATACAAGGATATTTTAGACAATAGTTTTTCAGATTTCTGTTCTGTTCTGTATGCAAATGAGCTACAAAATACAAAAAAGAATTGTCTTAATGTAAATAATCAACAGGGGAAGTTTTATGGTGATATCTATTAGTTAAATTGTATCACCTGTAGTGTCTGAGTGTAATGTTCAGGTGTCCACATACTTTTGTAGTGCATGGAACACAATGATAATATTATTATTTTTAAATATTATCACCCCATAATGGCGGGTACAGCCCCATCAGGCTTTGTGTCATCCAGTGTCAGGCCAATGGGCGCGCCTTCCTCCTCAATCACCATACTGCCGCAGTAACCTGGTGACACAAACACGTGTTAAAGTGTAAAAGATAGAACTACTCCAGCATTGCCTCCCTCCGTCTTGCTAACTTCCTGCGTACCCTTTTTCCTCCAGAAGTTCTCTTTGTAGTAGACCATGCACTTGATGACGGAGCCCATGGGGACGCGGCTGATCAGCTGGTTCCTCAGCGGCGGCAGCTCGGGGTTAAAATGCATCTTCAGGTTCAGACTGGGAGGCGTGGCCATGATCACGTACTTGGCCTATAAGACAAAGACAGAGAGGAGGAATGCAAATGCAAACAGGACAGCTGCATCACATGGACACATGGCTGCATGTTGCCAAGCAACCAGTAGATGGCAGCACAGAACAATATAGCCAGCTGCACGTTGTGATTCAGACTGTGCTGGTGGAGGAGTTGTATTATTCTTATGTCACATTATGCAGTGTGTAAATCCTGCATGTGTTATTACACCAATAAGATAATAATAATAGCAAATATGGCTGCAATGCTGGAAGAAGTACTCTGATTGTTTGCTTCAGTAAGAGTTATTTCATCTCAAGTAGGTGCAGAACGTACGTAGTAGTTGCAGTGTGTTCAAATACAACTTGTTGGCCAAGACAAAGGCGACGTGAGGAGACGCGACAGTCGGCTTTTGTCGCTGCTAGTTCTTTGATGTGTCTGGGCCTTTAGTTACTCTCCATCACTGTATGTCTGCAGCAGACTGAGCTGTGACATGCTTACCGTGTAGGTCTGTTTGTCCAACGTCTCCACCACCACCATGTCTCCGGTCTGGTCGATCCTGTAGACCGGAGACTCCAGCTTCACTCGGTCTCCCAGCTCCCTCGCCATGCACTCGCTGATCTGACTGGAGCCGCCGGCGAACTTCCTCTCCTGCGGAGATGGACGGAGAGAACAGGGGTCAGTCACCATCACCACAACCATAATCACAGAGTGCGGATGCAGCAAGACTGGAGGGGCCTGCTTTAGCCTTTTTATGCTCTACTTGCACGGCAGTCTTATATTATACTGGGTAAAATTGCTTTTATCCACCCTGATCCTGCTCAGAGTACGACTCTGCCAGGCTAATAAAAACTACATTTAAGAGACAAGCTGATAAGATCTGCTGATTTATCCTGGTGTTACATACCAGTTATCCTCAACCCACCCTCTCTCCTCCTCTCCTCACTACATATTTCAACATCTTGAAATAAAAATGTGTTTTCCAAGCTCCGGCCTGCTGAATGATGGAGAGGACCGAGGGGGATGGAGAGAGAGAGTAAGGGCTGCCAAAGCTCCAACACACAAAATTAAATAAACAGTGACCTTTTCCATACGGTTAGTGTCAACGTCTCTCTGCTCTCCCTGATTACAAACACATTGTGTGCATTCCGCGGTGGCATTTGGATGAATTTGCCTGCCGGTCGCCAGAAAATTCAAACCGAAATGGGTCCTGGCAGTGAAACAAGGTGAGTCTGTGTTGGTCTCCTTTGATCAAAGACAAGTTTATTTATTAAGTTTCAGTGGAGAGTTGCTCTGAAAGTGAAGAGCACAAAATGTGCCTCCGTATGGGAACGTCTAGCAAACTTGACATGACACCAGAGCTGGCTACGACGTCCTCTGTTTACCGGAACACAATCCCCTTCCTCAGTGGCTATGGCAACGGGGACACTCGGCTTTAGAAAGAACGGCGGCAGAATGTGCTCCTCCAGCTCTCCAAGAAAACAGCAGCTTTTGTCAGGCAGGCTGATAATTATGCTGAGCTGATCGGCAGCAAAGTAAGGTAAACTAAGCTATTAGGGCTGATTTAGGAGGCTATGGGATGTCTCTCACAGATGCTCAACCTCCTGTTGTGCATGAGTGAATGCATCTGTGCCTGACGGGCGTGGACTTGGGCATTAGGAAGCTCCATCACCGTCTCACGGCAGTTTGTGAAATACACCAACGCTCAGCACGACTTTCAACAAAGTGTTTTTCGTACTTTTTCCTACGCTTGCGCTCCAGCCTCAGTCTGGGTCTCATTTGCATGAATGGAGGAAGGGAAATAACTCTGGATTTGGCTATTAGTGCGTTTTACAACTTTAATAACTTAATTTTTTTAAATAAGGGCTATTTAGGTGTTCGTACTGGGGAGATGATTCACCTCAAAAAAATGTATCCGCTGACTTACAGACGTCTTTTTCCCAATGTTAGTCTATGGGGAAAAGTATTTTGGGCCCGTTGGCATCACATGACGGACACGGAAGTTGCAGTAACGTCGTTTAGCCACTACGAAAGTTGGGATCGACGACCGGAGCACTTCCTGGGGGCTTGAGTGGAACGCTGCCGGTCAGACTGGGCCAATCTAATACTTTCAATATTAAGGGTATGGATACGAGGGGCCCCTCCCAATTTGGACTGATCCTCACTTTTTTGTTTAAATCTGATTGGCTCAGTCATTTTCATTGTGAACGTGATGAATTGTGACTAGTGCCTGGACGGTGTTGTTTTGATTCAGTGCAGCGATGACTTGCTTATACAAACTCATACAAACTGAGGAGGCAGGTGTTGTTTTAAAGGTTACTGTTTACGGCTTTTATTAGAGCAGCTGGAGAATGACAGGAAAGGAGAGAGAGAGGGAGAGAAACAGAGAGAGAGAGAGAGAGAGGGAATGACACGCAGCGAAGGGCCGGGGGTCGGAATAAAACCGGGCCGCTGCCAAAGACTCAGCGACCTCTAGCCCAGCCCGCTGTACCGGGTGAGCTAGAGGTCGCCCCAGGTGTTGTGATGTTAGTGCCTTTTAAACTGGCTGCTTTTGTATGTTGCATAGACTGATCTAAAATTTTAACCACGTTTGTCTGCAGAATGAGCAGATTCAGAGATGTTGGTAGCTGCAGGCAACCAGGAGACACTAAGCACGGTTTAGTCAGGTTTAATCCATCCCTCAAATCCAAACCTACGTCCTTGTACCACAAAAACTGTATTAGTGTTAAAATTACTGCAAAAAAAAAATTCTGCTCGCACCCTCTGGCTGCTCACATAACAGGTTTCTCCATCTCAAAGTCCCGAGCTGAATTTCAGCCCCAGTCTGCCTCTGATGCTTGAGAGATTTTCTTTAGTGAGCTTAAATTAAAGGTATAATATGCAGTGATTTCCTAAAAAAAACAATGTACAGACTGATATAAAAATAATCCCTCTCAATCAAGAATGATTATTTTGTCATTTAGTTTTCTTCAGAAGCTGCGTCTCACATTAATCTTTCTATGCACCGTCAAAACCAGATGTGTGGCTGGACTCTGCACACACACACACACACACACACATCTGTGCAGACCTACCTGTCCTCCGTTAGTGGTGGAGAAGATCCTCAGCGTTCCTCCGCACTGCTTCACGTACCAGAGGAACCACAGAGCCGACACCTCGTGGGGCTCGGAGGTCACGTTCACGTTGACAAACAGCGTGGCGAAGCGACGAACGGTACTTGAAAAAAGAGAGAGAGAACAGTCGGAACTCAGCAGCTATGTTCGTGTAAATGTTCTTCATATATATGTAAGATACTAAACAAGCTTTTGATTCGTAAACTTATTTCTTTCAACCAGTTTGGAGCAATTCTTTATTCACAATGTTGCATGATTTGAATGTTCTTGTCCTACTTTTTTGGAGGTTTTGTATGTGACATTCAAGACATTTGTTCAAATACGATTTGACTGTTAATAAGGCCATTAAATAGGCGTTATAAGTTGCTATAATCACACAAGATGTGGGTCATTAGGGGCCTACTACGCCTACTACGTTGTAAAAGTGAAAGCAAAACTTAAAAGCAACATGTAAAACTGAATGAAATGTCATGTTTTGAACACAAACAGAAATGTTTCTTTTAGGTTTAGGCAACAAAACCACCTAGACCCTAACACCCTGTGTTTTGTTGTCCTATCCATTGGCCCTGACCTCTGACCTGTACAGAGCTTCATGCTGTCTGTACTACAGCGCCTAACTTCTGCTTCTGCTCCCGTCATACCTGGTCCAGCAGATCTTCTCAAAGAGCTCCAGCATGGTCATCTTGTCCCACTCCTCAGCGTGGGGAGCTCTCCAAGGAGCCTCTCTGGGAATCTGAAACACAGACAGAGGAGGAGGAGGAGGAGAAAGAGGAGGAGGACATTTAGCCAAGATGGGACACAAAGAGTGGAGAGTAAAAGCAAACAACATGGGTGATTCTCGCTTTACCTCCTTTCCCATCTCGTCCATCGTCCTCCACAGGTTGTTGAAGTCCAACAAGACGATGGGGTTCCACATGGGAGGGAAGCAGCCTTTGAACGGGTACGACTTTCCCTGTTGGAGACACGTCATCATCATTATTAAAAAAAACTTACAGTATAATCATCAGATGCAGAAATATGGAAACACTGCTTTTTACAAGTAACTTAAAAGTTCACTTGCTCACACTTTATGCACGTGTCACACTGCAGACACCATTGATATCAGAGTCTGGCTGGTTGTACACTTATCTGATTAGCTTTGGCCTTTTAAGTTAGATATTGGCGGATGTTGGCAGAGTTACAGAAGTTCATTCATGATTACAAGATGTTTGTGAGGCAAGCGACACTAATGTTTCCAGAACTGAAGTGCTCGCCATCCAAACGCAGAAAAATGTAATTCTTGCAGAAATCTCCAAATGTCAAAATCAAATCACAGCATTGCTTTTTCTATGGTGTTCCTCAAGGTCTTGATGTCTTAATGTGGTATTTTGGAGGGATTATTGATATTTTTTATTAATTCTCGAGTGGTAAAAAAAGGTTAAATTTAGCATCAAATCTGTGTAACACATGATATCAAGCCCAAAATTGTTGCAACAACTTATGAGACATAATAGAGCATGGGGATGCCTGAGCTCATAAATTGGGAAATATTGGTATTTGCCTTAGAAAACCCACATTAGTCGACCTCTAGCCGACCTCCAAGGTGCTTCGTGCAGAATTCAGTGAGCTGCGTAGGAAGCAGTGGATCAGCTCGGTTTATTGCCAGTTGTGCAACATTTTACGACTGATTCAAAAATTCAGAGTCATCAAGTCTGATAAGAGTTGCGTCAACCAAACTGCGGTTTGTCTGACTGTTGCTCTATTTCTCAACAACATTATTGATTTACAAATGCAGCGAAATGAGGTTTCAAAAGAGATCAAGGTTACTAGTGATTACTCTCTGACACGGACATGATCTAACTCTAGCTAAAGATCACTTTGTGTTGCTTTCTAGGACAATATCCATTTGTGTGTGTGTTGGTATTACCATGCATATTCCCTCTAGCGTAACATCATTGACATTTAGCTTGACGAGTAAAATAGTTCAAAACACCAGCTTCCCCTGAAAGAAACAAAGATCGGCTCCATATAGCGCTGCCTTTGTGTGAGCGCTCTCAGCCTCACAGTGGATCTCTATTCTGCTGTAAGCTGCAGACCCGGAGCGCAGGCCCTCTGGGATCACTCTCATACCGTTGTATTGAGACAATAATGGCCTCTTATTATATACAGCATCTCATTTTGGCTCGGCATGTAATTTTCTGCCATTTTATCGGCGATTCTGTCCAGACCACACCCACATCAAACCACCAAACGCACCTTTTTATTTTCTCTGTAAATTTTATTTGTTCATTTAATTGTCTGACGATGTGACTGTAACACTCCTTCAAAGTTTCCCCGACTGTTATCTAACAGTACAAACACAGCAACTTGCCAATAAACTTCTGTTTTTAATACTGAAAAGTGTCTTTTTATTGGTTAAAGTTAAATATCTTGAGAAGGCATCATAGCTTAACCTCTTAAACTCTGCAAGACTGTCTTAAGTGTGGGTCATCTCTACTAACTCAAGTTATACTGAAGATATAAAGTAGTGAAATGTGTATAAAAATATGATTTTGATGTCATGGAGCAGCCATAAAAACATGCCTTGTGTTTAAATATTTCATTCAGGTGGAACTCGCAGATGTGGTAAGTTTACCTGAGGGGAAATCAAAGGGAAAGGAGATTTTTAAAGTGCAAAATCAAGAGTTTTAGAGGATAAAGTACAAAAACAAAAGCATGTCGATTATAAATTCAGTCTCCGATGATTCAGCACTTTGCTTTAGCTGACATCACATATCATACAAATGCCAAAAAAAGAAACGATGAGCAAAGAAACCACTTAAGGATGTGGCTTTTTTTTTGTATAAAAATAACCCGAAGCAGCGATTTTATCTCTTTTGTACTGTCAGCGCTGTGCCACTTTTCTGTGTTTGAAAAATAGAAAAGTAGCTCAGTGCAGTGTTTATTATAGTCATCAAATAATCCATCATGTATATAAACCATATATCAATGCAAAAGGTACGCTTTTTTTAAACTGGAAAAGCCACATTTGTTGAGATTTTATTAGGCTGCTATTAACCCTGCTTTCATAAGAGCTTTCCACAAATGGAAAAGTTATATCTAATCATAAAGTACTAATAAATAACCCAGATATAAGTGCGTTCCTGGTACAGTAAAGCTGTCAGTGTAGTCGGAGCTCAGGTGCACCTCCCTGTTTTATCACTTATACTTTCTCCTGTTTTATGAGGGTGACAAGTTTTACTGACACTTATCTCTCTGTAAGTAGCCGTAGGTAACTGGAATTACTGCCTCATGGTTGCATGCCTCCGCCAACCAGTCTAGTTGCTGTTGCAGCAATCGATAGCATTAATAGGTTAAAATTCTTAATGTCAGTTAACAGTTAAATGGTTAATTATTGACATCCCCAGGACAGACGTGTCCTTTGACCACCAAATTCTAATCGGTTCATCCTCGAGTCCAGGTGGACGTTTGTGCTAAATTTGAAGATATTCCCTCCAGGTGTTCCTGAGATATCGCGTTCACGAGAACGGGACGGACGTACGAACAATTCGAAAATATAATGACGCTGGCCACGGCTATCACCTGCATAGAGGCATAAAAAAAAACTTGAAAATTGCCATTTAAACACAGATAATTAAAATCTGGTAAAATATAATAGAGTCAAGTCAGTGAGGATCGACTGTCAAAGTTTCTTCTTAAGCTATGTTCACACTACGAGCAACAAAAGCAACAAAACGGCCGAGCGTGGCCAGCTACATTGTCTCCGAGTCGCCGTTGAAGTGTTGCTCAAGCGCTCGTTGCCGTATTATGTCATTAAAAAGCACTGGGAACTAGCGAACGGCATTTTTTTTTAGACGCAACAGCACAGGGTGAAACAAAAACATAACGACTGGTTGACACCAATGCATCGGAGCGCTGAGAACAGTTGAGACCAGCTCAACTTTGATTTGTGTCGGGCGTCAGTTTGTAGCTTCCAATCAAAATGGCTAGTAGCCTGTTGCTGTGTCGCTTGTAGTGTGATCACAGCATTACACCGACACCGTGAGTCCTGCTGCTCTATGCCACTACTCCAGTTATAATCTGAAACATTATCTGGTAGTAGTATTATCACCCAACAACGACTGACCTTCTGAGCACTGCAAGGTCAAGACTGCACTTCTTTAATCAACAGAGAACTCAAGTCATGGACACAAGCAGACAGCGAGATAAATGTCTCACAACGTACAGTACCGATGCTCAGAACTGTCCGTTGCCGTGTAACAACAGGTCTGTCACCATGGCGACGCTGGCCGAGGGGATACAGAAGGAGGAAGAGGAGGGATGGATAGGGAGAGGAGAGAAAGCACAGCAGCATCTGTTTCCACATCAGTGAGCAGTGAGTCAGCCTCACTCAGAGGACAAACTATAAACCAGATGCTGCATTGAGACACAATACAAGGTGTTTCTGACAGATGGAGGAACAACTGACACTCATCTCCTTCCTTTGGATTCCTTTCCTTTCTCAAAACCATATGTTCTTATTTGAGTTGTAAACAAACATATATTCCCTATATTTGTTATCTAATACTCTTTCACCACCAAAATTAGTATAGACAGGAAACTGCACCCGATTAGACTGTTATCACGCCATTAAAAGGGCGTTATCGGTCACTATAAGACCCATAGGAGTGGGTCAGTAGGGGCCTACTACAGTACGCCTACTACGTTGTAAAAGTGAAAGCGAAACTTAAAAGCAACACGTTCTAACATGTTGGAAAACTGAATGAAACGTCACATTTTGAACACAAACAAAAATGTGCAAATTAACAATCAGTTTCCTTCCGTTGTTACCGGAGCTCCCTTGACCTCTGACCTCCAGATGTGTGAATGTGAATGGGTTCTCTGGGTACCCACGAGTCTCCCCTTTACAGACATGCCCACTTTATGATAATCACATGCAGTTTGGGGGCAAGTCATAGTCAAGTCAGCACACCGACACACTGACAGCTGTTGTTGCCTGTTGGGCTGCAGTTTGCCATGTTATGATTTGAGCATATTTGTTATGCTAAATGCAGTACCTGTGAGGGTTTCTGGACAATATCTGTCATTGTTTTGTGTTGTTAATTGATTACTGATAATAAATATATGCATACATTTGTATAAAGCAGCATATTTGTCCACTCCCATGTTGATAAGAGTATTAAATACGTGACAAATCTCCCTTTAAGGTACATTTTGAACAGATTTGTGATTAATTTGCGATTAATTCAATATTTTAGTCGATTGACAGCCCTACTCAACATAAGTAGCCACAAAACATTTTCAGCGCTTTTTCTTCAGCAAATGTTTTTTTGCGAGAGTTGTCAGGTGAAGAGCTGTAGCCGACGGCCGTTTCCTCAGAGTAAACCACTTCATTTGAGCTTGCCACTGTTGTTCTGCCAAGAACTCGTTTGTGGCGTTAGTTGCATTCAAAGGCAGCTGTCCTAATTATGATTAAGCAGTATTGATATTGCTAATTGATATGAAAACTTAAGTTGTGTTTCTTCACCTTTAAAAATATAGCTACGTGAAATAACTACAGATAAATGGGTGAACTAAGTTCACCTGCTTCTAATGACTCTAATGAGGCCACATGAAAACAGATAAGGGACTTAAGTTCTGCACAATACACCTCTTTGTCAATCAGGGAGGATCACAAACAGCACAATCACTCTCTCAGCGGTCCTGTGAACGTGCGAACATGCACGACATCCACACCGCTGCAGGAGCGATGGGACAATCCCACGCTCTTTCTCAATCTCTGATAACCAGGGACGGTATTTAATCAAAGTCTAACTCCCCCCCTCGTCCCCCACGTCCCCCCGTCTCCATGTCTGATAGTGAGAGCTCATTAATAAATCCAGTGCTGAGAGCTGCAGCTGCCTGTAAGGCAGTAGTTTGCTGATAAGGGAAACCAGCACTGGCCTTTTGGATTACAATCTGCCATAGAAAAGCTGATTAGCTACGCAGCGTGCTTGGAAGCTAGCCCTAATTACACCACGGCTTGGCACACATGCCGGTTTGCCACTACTCTAGCTGCTGTCCTGTGAAGTAATGCAGACCCTGTCATATAAATTAGATCAACTTTAATCCAGCGTGCTTTCCTCCGTTATTACATTCAGACTTGTGCAGCGATCAGGAAACTTTTACATGCTGCCTCTGTTTAAAGCTTATTCATCTGAATAGCTTCTTGGCTAATCCAAAGCTACTTACAATCAAAAGACGGTGTGGTGATACTCACAACAACGATATACATGTGGTGAAGTATAGGTAACGGTTTGATTTATTCTGTAATGCTGATGAGGGGAAAGATGCAGGAACCAACGAGAGGTGAAACTGCAGAAAGGCCAGCTGCAGGATAACAGATTCAATGAGAGTTTTGTGTAGTGCTGTCATGTCCTCTTTAAAATATTTATTCTGATTTTTTCATGTATTATTTAGTGGTTTTTAAAACCCTTTTGCATAGCTGAATAAGACATTTCTTAAAAGTTCTAAGATGAAAACCCAGACAACTCCCAGACAGGACAACTCCGTGGTAGCGACCTGTCAATCACAAGGTAGCCCCGCCCTAAAGCATCCCCTGCTTTATGGTCTATTTGAGTCTAAATGGGACCATAATTTACTAAATGAACATCATGCTGTATTGAAGAAGACTTGAAACTAGAGATTGAGACCATAAACTCATGTTTACAATGTTTACTGAGGTAAAAAATCAAGTGAGAAGTAGGCTCATTTTCTCATAGACTTCTATACAATCAGACTTCTTTCTGCAACCAGAGGAGTCGCCCCCTGCTGGCTGGTAGAGAGAATGTAAGTTTAAGGCACTTCAGCATTGGCTTCACTTTACAGGACCGGAGGATGCCCACTGATCTACACTAACCTCTCCGTGTCGTCTCACACACACCTAAGTCACGCCCGTAGCTCCTGAACAGAACGCTGATCTGTCTTTGATTTAGCTCGCCGGACACAAACGCATTACTTGAAGCCTGACAAGATGGATTTTCGTGTAATATGTGATCCCGCAATTCTCTCATGAGCATAAAACATTATGCTCTTTACGGACATTTATGCTCGTATTTAACTTTTTTTTCTTTCTTTTATGTCTTTTAATGTACAAATAATGTCTTCTTTTAGCCTTTTCAGTTGATTAATTTCAACTCTGGCCTTTTGACAGTATTACAGTTTAGCTTCTAGAAATGTTTTCAGTTCTCAGCTTCTTTAGGTAACACAGTTCAGCAACCAATTCTTCCAGTTTTACAATTCAGTTTCCAGTTTTTTTTCAGCAGTGCAGTGCAACGCCTTTTGCGCTTTAATATTTCTGTATTTTCAGCAATGCTTTCAGCTTTCACACGCATTTTCTGCAGGAAACGGTAAATCCATGTGTGGAGCCTCTTGTCATGTTATGCACTAACAACAGGCATGCTAGTTATCTTAACGTGAAACTATATCAGGCTTCGGCTACACAAACAAAATGTAGAATATTTATGTAAGTATTGTAGAAGGGATTCAAAAACATTTTTGCAGAGTCAGCTGAGGGATCAGTGACACCAGAAACAGAGCTCCTCTCACGCCTCCACACATATGCATGCACAAATGCATGAATGCACAATCAGAGACAGACAAATACACTGTCTGACACTGATAGAGGTTGCTTTTGATGAAGCACGCTGCCATGGAAACCAGCCAGGAAGCTACGAGTGGCGCGCGCGTGTGTGTGTGAGAGAGAGTCTGGGCCTTTGAGTGGATCTTACAGAGATAGTAGCTAAGGAGACACACTCACACAGGAGCTGCCGTACACACGAGTATTCAGAGCTCACATAAGCGCTTCACATCACCAGGGCTGTCCAGTCAAGTCCTTTACCAAACCAAAGATTTATTCTCTAACCGGTGCTAAATGTCATGCTGGTGACATTTCACAGCACTGCTGAAGTAGGTCAAATCAATAGCACATCAGTGCTAAAGGACACAAGACTATGAAACCATGCTGCAACTGAATTAGTCCTTATGTAACAGAAGAAATGTTAAGCATAATAGAGAACATGCTGTGTTATTAAGAGATATGCGTCTCTTAACCTGATCAGAGTGCTGAGGTCTGTTTGTGCTCAGTTATGATCTGCTATCCTGCCTGTTGCTGTGGAGTCCAAGAGGAGGACAGTAAGTGTCACCTGTGTGATTTGAATGAGGTTGATTGACATTCATTTTACTATGTCTACTGTATCACGACCTTCGAGGTGAGCTTGAAACTATTTGTTGCACATCCCAGTCTAATAGAACTGACTTTTTACATAATTTATACAAGGCGTTTACTATTTGCACAGCAATCAAATTGCCTGCACACATGCAAGTGAGATTCACATGAACTGTGTTACTGTTCATTTTAACTCATTCGTAAACGCAAGCATACTTTATTACACATAAACTCAAAGTGCTTTACATTTAAAGGCAAAATCTAAAAATAAAGTAGGGCTGTCAATCGTGATTAATCGCAAATTAATCGCAGATTTTTTATCTAAAATGTACCTTGAGGGAGATTTGTTAAATATGTAACACTCTTATCAACATGGGAGTGGACAAATATGCTTCTTTATGCAAATAAATGTATATATTTACTATTGGAAATCAATTATCAACACAAAACAATGGGTAAAATGGGTATAATAAGAGTATTAAATACTTGACAAATCTCCCTTTCAGGTACATTTTGGACAGATTTGTGATTAATTTGCGATTAAATATATATTTGAATCGATTGACAGCCCTACTAAAAATGCGTAGCCACAAAACATTTTCATCATTGTTCGTCAGTAGATATTTTTTGTATATTTTTTGCGAGAGTTGTCAGGTGAAGAGCTGCAGGTGACGGGCGTTTCCTCAGAGTAAACAACTTCATTTGAGCATGCCACTGTTGATCTGCCAAGAACTCTATAGGCATTAGTTGCATTCAAAGGCAGCTGTCCAAATTATGATTAGGCAGTGTTGCCATTGTTAATTGAGCGTAGGTGGATTTCAGGGCAGTTCAGGACACACAGTAGGAGAACAATCAATAACTGCTGCTGCAGCAGTGGAAACCCCCTCTATGGGAGCAGGGACGCAGTGGTCAATATGTACTCTATACCTCTGATAATCACTGAGTGGCCTCTATTCTAAACAAGCCTCTTACGTCCCTACAGTTTAATTCAAATTCTGCAGTTGCAACTAATACAATAACCCTGCCATAAATCAATTTTTGAAGCCTATGATACTGAGCTTGTTGTTGATTTGTGGTGATTTATGAGGCTGTATGTGTGGATTTCATTATACTGAGAGGTGTTTGAGATATTCAGGCCTCCTCATGCGTGTAAATGGAAGAGGACGCTACACATTAGGAACCGGTTTCTATACAATGGAGTGAAAGTGTGTTTGTCTATGTATGTTTGTCCATACCCTCGGGGCCAGAAGCTCAAAGTCTATCTCTGAAGTTATGATTCAATGACTGAGACACAGTCTATGTTGAGATAAGCTCTCTCTATCACACACAGCCACCCTGCCACCCTAGGCAGTGCAGTGATTTACAGTAAGGGCAGTTGGACCAGGGTACACGGCAGCAACGGCAAATTAAATCAGGTAGAGGAACACAACCGCGTTAAGGACAGCGGTGCGCCCACACTAATGAGATATGGAGCAAAGAATAACGAGAACAAAGATGGCCTCGGCGTCTCTTTCTTCCTTCCTTCCTCTCGTTTGCTTTTGCTCTCCATTCAGCCACTCAGAGACAAGAGAAACTGCATTACAGAAATCCCTCGGGCAAAGATTTGCATCTCCAGTCACTAATGCTGCAGAGGATATTGGGTTGCCGCCAGGGGTGGGGGCTAATTGTTCTGTATTTGTTTATGTACGTTGTTTGTTACCCTTGTTTAAAGAAAAACAACAAAATGCTGGAGAGGAGAGGGGCGGCTGCAGCCGGCCATCGGGAAGCTCGGGAATTTTCCTGGTGGGCCGGTCTTTCCTTTTTTTATTAACATCTTTATTGAGTTTTAACAAGTTTAAATGTACAACAGAACGCTGCCTGTCAGACTGGGCCGATCTAATACTTTCAGTATCGAGGAGGGATACTCTGAACAGATGTTTTGCGCAGTAATTCTTGAATATTGGTGGTTGTGCTTCGCCCTGATGTCAAAGTAAGCATTGCTGAAATTCTTGCCAAGACAGTTATTCACAAAACATTTCAGGATATAGAAATTTAACAAGTTTTAGAAGGTGAAGACTGCACGTTGAGACAATGTCTACGTTGTGACCTGATGTTCAGCCTGGACTACTCAGTTATTCGTTATTGTGTAGGTAATCAATTCTCAATTTTGGTATTTCAATATTCATTGTTGTTTTTTTAAACCCTTGGGTTTACAAACACACCAAACCTTTTAAAAAAAATGCCGTCCATCTCAGCCGAGAACGGAGAAACGTCTGGCCGAGTCCTTCCCGAGTCATGTCACGGTGATGAGTCAACAGCCCTTGTTGCCGTTGCTTACGTTGGAGCGAAACTGCATTTTATGTACGTGCTTGCAGCCGGGTACTGCCGGGATCGGTGGCACGTATGCACAGAGACAGCAACCTCAAGACGCCGCCGTTTAGGAATAGAGAGGTCCTACAAACGTAACTTTAACGTACATCTACACTCGCACACACAGAGGGATGAGAAGACGAGAGGCTCAGCGCGGACACAGCAGCCTCAAAACGGCGCCGTAAGACGCTGAGCGTGGACTGAGGTGTGAGCAGACTCATCATGACACATTTTTGTTCGCGAAAACATGTGTGGGGGAAGCTTCTGACTGTGTGACACAGGAATTGTGCTGCTTTAATGGCATGAGTCTGGACTGCCGACTACGAACATGAAAGTCACGGACCGAGCTGGCAGCAGATTAAGTGTAGAAATCAATTTACTTCTTTGCTGCCAAGGCCTGTTGAATGATGCCAGTGCATCTGTCACATGAGTTTGCTTGCTCAGATATGACATCAGCCAAAACCCACACACAGATGTTGGGACACTCACCTTGACATAATGCACCAGGCTCTCCTGCTCATTGACTTTGTAGGTCTTGATGCCGTACTCTTTGGCCAATCGAAGGATGCGGTTCTGAGTTGGTCCGATGTAAGCTCCGCCCAGGTCGACCCACTTCGTCTCCTTATTCTGAAAAAGAAAAGAAAAACACATCGAAACATAAATAAACAGACAAATAAGAAAAACGTTCAGATTATGCTGAAAAGGACGTTGTTGATCACAAAAGTTTCATTGACAGGTTGGAGAGTTTCAGTCCTTCCTATCAGATCAAGCAGTTTTTTGAAAGCAGTATAAATGTAATATTTTCGCCGATTCCAAAAATGATGTGTTTGAATATTTCTGCATACTGGGGTCCCTAAACAGTCTTGAATTACATAAATTGGGTATCACTGTAAAGCTGAGAATCTTGTGGATCCAATGAGCCCAACTGTATTCATGTGTGATGATGTTAGTCCCCATAGGAGACATTTATTTTTTTCATTTCAATGAGATTATTTTTTTAAAACTTGACCTCACTGTATAAAATGACCTGTGGTGACCTCTAGGATAATCACAGCCTCATGAACCTTTACAACCACAAACTAGAGACCTAGAGCATTCAGAGGATGGATGGCTTTCCCAGGTAGATTGGCAATAAGGGGGTTTCTTAGCAGTTTACACAACAGAAGTGCTCGCCATCCAATTGTCAAAAAATGCAATCCTTGCAGAAATCTCCAAATGTCAAAGGTTTTTGATCCCAAATCATAGCATGGCTTTTTCTATGGTGTTCCTCAAGGTCTTGGTGTCTTAATGTGGGATTTTGGAGGGTTTGTTGATATTTTTTTATCAATTTGAGTGGTAAAAAATGGTTTAATTTAGCAGCAAATCTGTGTAACAAATGGTATAAACCTAAAAATTGCTGCAACTTCTATGTGACATCTACTGTTGACCTGCTATCTCCCCCTAAAGACCTCCTGTACCCCCCTAAAAAAAGACAACAATGGGTCTATTGTGGGACTCCGAGGGTTAATTAGACTTTTTTTAAACTCACTTCCCTCCTGTTTTTAAACGTATATTTACATTTGAACCATTATTGTCGGCATTTGAGTGGATGCATTTTGTGTATGAAAGGAGCTAAAGAAATAAAGTAAATAATAATAATTTTAGCACAACAGCAATCTGCAGTAGCGTTAGCTCTCCTGGTCTTACCCGCACAGTGAAGGTGCGACCACCGACCCGGTCCCTGGCCTCCAGGACTAGGGGGCTCAGTCCATTGGCTTTCAACAGCTTCGCTGCACTCAAACCTGCAGACAGACGGAGAAACAGAGAGGCGAGTAAGGACACATACTGTACACTCCCTGCACTACACATAGGGATGATTACACTTGTACACTAATTGTTTATGATTGTCATATGTTGATGTATAATGAAGGAATAAAAGGTCAACTATGTGGGACTGTTGCTGAGGCGCCACTCCCCTTTGTTTAGTCTCAATTCCCTCTGTAGTGTTCTCACAGTAAAGCTGCAGAGGAGTGGAGAGAAGGTCAAACGTTGTTGTTTCATCGTGTCTTTGTGAGGCGTTCTTGGTTAGGTAACTCTCAAACAGAATAAATGGATGAGGGGGATTATTTCAAAGACCTGAGTAGAATGATGAAGATCAAGACTGGATTTTTGTATAGAAACTAGGGCTGCAAATCGAATAAAATATTTAATTGCAAATTAATCACATTTTTTATCTGTTCTAAATGTACCTTAAAGGGAGATTTGTCAAGTATTTAATCCTCTTATCAACATGGGAGTGGACAAATAAACTGCTTTATGCAAATATATGTATATATTTATTATTGGAAATCAATTATCAACACAAAACAATGACAGATATTGTCCAGAAACCCTCACAGGTACTGCATTTAGCATTAAACAATATGCTCAAATCATAACATGGCAAACAGGAACATGGCAACAGCTGTCAGTGTGTCAGTGTGCTGACTTGACTATGACTTGCCACAAACTGCATGTGATTATCATAAAGTGGGCATGTCTGTAAAGGGGAGACTCGTGGGTACCCAGAGAACCCATTTACATTCACATATCTGGAGGTCAGAGGTCAAGGGACCCCTTTGAAAACGGCCATGCCAGTTTTTCTTCGCCAAAATTTAGCGTAAGTTTAGAGCGTTAATTAATCTCCTTCATGACAAGCTAGTAAGACATGGTTGGTACCAATGGATTCATTAGGTTTTCCAGTGAGCCTGCTACAAACTAAAAATCGCAAGTTGTGTTAACACGTTTAAGAAAATAGTGGCGTTAAAACAAATATGCGTTAGCGGGTTATTACTGCGTTAACTTTGACGGCCCTAACAGATACGTCTGTTTGTTTGAATTGGGTTCCTTTTCCACTGGTCTCTATTGAAAAAAGGATTAGTTGAAGGATTAACTACCTAACATTTGCCTTTCGAATGACTTGGCTGGATATCGAGAGAGCCCTGGGAAAGATGGGAGAGCTACGGGGGGGAGGGGAAATCTTTTCAGAGAGAAACCCCTTCGACAACAAATCACAAACCGGCTGACCTGCTGATCATGTGAGCAATAAGAGAGAGGGCAGGGCCTGACTTTCACATATATACTGACTGAGTGTGGCAGAAAAACAGCTTTTCACACACTGACCTCAGGCAATCCCTGCCATAACTTTAATTCAATAAGACATAACGTAAATGCACTTAGGCATGCACATACACAAACACACATACACACATATGCTGAGGATTAGCGAGCAGCATATGGCTCGGCGGCGCTGGACTATGTCAGTGCAGCAGACACTTAAAAGCACAGGAACCACACAGAGACAGAGAGTGACTTATATAAAATAGATATAAGATACCACTCACTGCTAATCTGATACATGACATGGCCAAAAGTATGTGGACACTTGAACATCACACCCATATGGGACTGTTGAGCATCTCATTCCAAAACCATGGGCATTAGCATGCAGCTAAACAGCCTCCATCTCCAGCTTTCCACTGCAGGGATTTGATCCCATTCAGCCACAAGAGAAGGATGAGGAGCAGCACTGATGTTGGACGATAAGGCCTGGCTCTGGCTCACAGTCGGGGATCCAGCAGAGTTGCCAAGTGGGAGAAAGAGTTTGTTCCAGAAGAATTTTTCCCATTTCAAATGTTTGTTTTAATGATATCTTCAATGTTATTGAAAATATAAACACGAGAGTCTCCTGGGTAATGTAACAACCCTGTTAGTTTATGTTATGGCAAGCGCTTTTTATTATTTCACCTTAGTCAGATTGCTCTTAAAACTACAATATTCATTCATCCCGTTCTCACTCTCAACTTATGAAATATCGCCATCTGGTAAATGCTCCTTGGGATCGGAAACCGACACGCGGAGGCACCCTTTAGCAACAGTATGACGAACTGGGTCAAACAACACAAGATTTTCAACCAGGATACCGGTGTTCGTGTCCCGTGTGAAACTAAAAGTAGGGATGCACCGATACCACTTTTTTTCAGACCAAGTACAAGTACTTACATTTGGGTACTCGCCGATACCGAGTACCAATACGAGTACTTCTCTGTGCCAAAAGACCCTCATTAACAACAATCTGGAGGGTGTGAGCAACACGCGGCAGACTGGGGAGTCCCGCATACGAGGTGATGCGCTGTGACCGGCTCGGGGCGAAGGTGCTTCCTGGGGCCGTGGACAACACCGTGTTGGCAATTTCCAACAGCCTTCAAAGATAGAGAAAGTCACAGCAGAACCGGTTACATCCTGTTAGATCCATCCCTTGTGCTATATAAATAACCTTTAGTGTTATTATCATCCGTCAGCTCTTTGATCAGGCGACAGCCGGGCGTTTCCCATCATGCCCCGGGTTTTGCTGTTGGTGGAGAGAACTGCTGCGCCTGGCTCTAAAAACTGCGGCCGCCTTGATCTCGTGAGGTCATCGTTGGGTCTGCATGACGTCAGAGCAAGTCAGGCACAAATCTAACCAGCATGCATTGTGGGGCATTAGAAATGCATCTTGGGAGTCGTAGTTCACGTCTCGATTTGGTGTTTTTTATGTACACGGGGTTGTACCTTCTACTTTTTATCAACGAACGAGATATTTTCTAACGCAGTTGTTAACGTTGTTGTTGTGTTCAGTCTTCTTGAACGTTAAATAAATAACCACTAAACCGATTTGTAAGAACCGAACACAGAGTGCAGATTTCATGTGCATGAGTCATTTTTTGAAACCTTTCATGCTCCGCTCCTCCATGGTTGGGATGTAATCAAAACACATAAAGTCACTGAGGGTCTCTGTGGGGCGCTATTACACGAGGAATCTTTGCACACGCTATCTGAGGCCAACAACACGGCTCCCATGGTTTCGCCAAAGGTCTTTTCTTATCTTCTCTTATCCTTCGCCAGCCAGCTGCACCTACCAATTAAACTCTCTCACACACATCTCTTTGTTATGGAGATGCATCTTTATTTAGGGTTTCTGCCAGAGAAGTTGTTAGGCCAGGTTGCAAGAGTCTTTTGAGGGCAGCCAGCTACATTTCAAGTGTTCTACCAAACCATTTAATTATTTACTCGGTGGCGTTATCATGTGGAACAGGAACCACAAAGGTGGAAGTCCACAACGCCGTGGTAGTCACCTGTTAATCACAAGGTAGCCTCACCCTAAAGCATCCCCTGCTTTATAGTCTATTTGACTCTAAATGGGACCATAATTCAAGTTTTCAACTAACTTTAATGTAAACCAACCTGTGGCGTTATTCAACGGACGGGGCAAATGACGTAGTATTAATAGGGTGAGAGTCGGTTCAGGGCAGGCGGGAGGGGAGGTGGTGGACGGGTCAAACAAACACAAGACTTTCCGTGACTCACGTGAGTCGTTAGTCAGTGAAGCTAACGTCAACCACGACTGTTTCCTAACCCTAACTAAGTGGTTGTGCTGCCTAAACCTTGCCTAAACTTCCTGTGAATCCAGATGTGTATTTTGAAAGGACACTATGCATGTAATGAGCATATATTAATTCTATATTATTACATATAACTATATATTCGTATATTATACTAGCAACACAAGAGGGGTACCCCACGCGTTGGTCTCCAATGCCGAGGGGAACTGACCGAGTGGCAGTATTTGACGAATTGGGAGTGATAATATGTTGACTTTGTTGCGTAAAAGGAAAAGAGGCTTCATCAAACTGTTACCACAGAGTTGGAAGCACAACAACACATCACTGTATGTAACACCTCAGAGATACACTCTCAACAGGCACCCCGATCTGTACAAATGTTTTCCTGAATTCCTTTCTTACCGTCCCATCGTCGGCCCCCTAACTCGCTCCTTCCAAATCCTGCTAAGCTCCGTTGAAGCTAGCAATGTTTATATTAGTTTAAACATAGTTTGTCCTGTATTACCCAACTTCAGCCTCCTCTCCCTGTACAAACACACACCCACCCTGCAAGGCTTTGGAGAAAGCATTAGCCCCGACCAGAGGAGGCTCACAAATCTTCCCCCGTTAAATTGATGCTATTACCTGCACTCAGCTCAAAAGGTCAGTCTCTGTCTTGGAAAACAAAGAGCATCTGTCTGCATCTTATGTTTATGCCTACAGGCGGCAATCACTGCAAAAAAGTAGCATCCTGTTGGGACATGTGTATCTCTTTGATCACAAAGCTTGTTTGTCTTAATGGAGACATCATTTTTACAAATATGACTAATGGATCAGAATAAAGCTTTCATCACTTCAAAAGGATTCAGACTGAGCTTTCCCCTCTTGTTTATCTTCATCCCCCCCACCATGAAATGAAGAGGAGTGAGCTCTACTGCTGGAAAAATCAACATGCTACGCCCGAGCTGAAGTTCAGCAGAGAGGAGAGACGGAGGGGCAGATTGAAATTCAACTCATACAGCAGGGAGACCAAAAGATATACCAACAATGTGACATTATATACATGGACTTGAGGAATTTTGTTGTGGAAATATGAAAATGTGTACAACTACAGATGTTTCATGTATTTATCTGTTTTTTTTAGAATCTATATACAGAGAGAAAAACACTGGACAAGCATCTGCGGTCCTGCATGTCTCTGGAGTTGTTTCTTTTGCTGCTACACGGTGACGCAGCTGGAAGAGAAACTGAATACCAACCAGTAACACTAACATTTACCAGACACAGTGTCTGCAATGTTTAATACATCAAGAAGGGTTTATATTAAAAGACAGGTTTACATAACCTTAAAGGAATACTTTCCCCCAAAAATGACTATTTCTATATCAATTACTCACGGAGTGTTACTTTGAATTCTTTGTTTTCCACACATGCCTCCACGGAAAAACAGAGAATCCGAAAACAGAGTAAATCCTTGATGAATTGAAGTAAATGTAGTCCAGGTTTAACAACAGCATAAACAATATCAAATTATCCGTTTACTAACTCTCACAAAACTCGTGCAGTATAACCCAAGTCTCGTTTATTCAGTCGTATGCTCGCTACTTCCCAAACACATGCATCTTCACCAAAACTGTACTATTTAAAACACTGTGCGAATCCAGTAGGAGTAGTGTACCTGTGCAAGCATGAGAAGGTAGTGGTGAAAGTCTTTTAAACATAGACTGTATATAGGAAGTGGATGTAGTCATCGTGATGTCATCCATTGGTTTGTGGACTGCCGTTTTGAAGCCTCAAGTTTGGCATTTTGACTGTCGCCATCTTGGTTTTTTGCAACCAGAGGTGACACGAGGGTGGAGCTAAGTACAACTGAACGCTGAATACGATTTTTAGGCTACAAAAAATGTTATAATTAACTTTTATGAACTGAAAACACACTCTGAAAGGGTTAAAGTTGTAAGACGAAAACACGGGCAACTCCCAGACCGGACAACGCCGTGGTAGCGACCTGTCAATCACAAGGTAGCTACACCCTAAAGCATCCCATGAACATCATGCTGTATTGAAGAAGACTTGAAACTAGTGATTGAGACCATAAACTCATGTTCACAATGTTTACTGAGGTAATAAATCAAGTGAGAAGTAGGCTCATTTTCTCATAGACTTCATTACAATCAGACTTCTTTTTGCAACCAGAGGAGTCGCCCCCTGCTGGCTGGTAGAAAGAATGCAGGTTTAAGGCACTTTGGCTTCACTTCTCAGACCCGGAAGTTGCTCACTGGTTTTAAATAGTATGATTTTAGCAAAGATGCATGTGTTTGGGAAGTAGTGAGCATATGACTGCATAAGTGAGACTTGGATTATGCTCAGGGGTGTAAATAAAGGCAGTGTAGGCATAAAACCAGCTCTTGCAAGTGATTCAGATTTCCACCCCAGAACTGTGGACCCAATATACTTCCATTCATCAAACTCTGTTTTCGGATTCTCCGTTCACCGTGGAGGCATGCGAAAAAAACAATGTTTCCTTCATGAATTCAAGGTAACACGCCCGGTGAGTAACTGATATACAAATGCTGATTTTGTTGGTGAAGTAAGTTTTTCCAATCTACCCCATCTATCCCCCCCGTGAAGAAAAATGTGCCTGAAGGGATTACAAATGGAGGAAAAAGGTCAGCCAGTCTTTGGTGGAAACCATGGAGAATCATAAAGAGAGAATACAGATTTCTCCTCCTCTCCTCACTCTGAGCCAGATTTCCCTCTGCTGTTAGAGGCTTTCTGCACCTAAAGACATGCTTGATATTTATCAAACAGATACGACCGCCTTCCTGTCATCTGAGGCGCAGCTGGGGTGCATTCAACAGTGCATCTCCCTCCTTTGTGCATATGCATTTAAGGAGGGATCAAGAGAAGGGAGGGGATATGATAAGTGAGGTTAATTGTACCGTACATCCATGGGTCACGCAGTGAGCATGGGAGACAATTCTCATTTGTGCACGTATGTTGAACATAGGGCTGTCAATCGATTCAAATATTGAATCGCAAATTAATCACATTTTTTATCTGTTCAAAATGAACCTTAAAGGGAGATTTGTCAAGTATTTAATACTCTTATCAACATGGGAGTGGACAAATATGCTGCTTTATACAAATGTATGTATATATTTATTATTGTAAATCAATTAACACCACAAAACAATGACAGATATTGTCCAGAAACCCTCACAGGTACTGCATTTAGCATAAAACAATATGCTCAGATCAGAACATGGCAAACTGCAGCCCAACAGGCAACAACAGCTGTCAGTGTGTCAGTGTGCTGACTTGACTATGACTTGCCCCAAACGGCATGTGATTATCATAAAGTGGGCATGTCTGTAAAGGGGAGACTCGTGGGTACCCATAGAACCCATT
>CAKAOI010040226.1:0-21922 GCA_916701655.1 Sebastiscus albofasciatus | reverse complement strand
TAATAGCGATGTATCGATGTGACCTCCTGCACCTGAGACTAATGTCGGCTCACCTGAAGCAAATCGAGTGAGTCCTCCTCCTCCGATGATGAAATGCAGTGACACAGCGACAGTGACTCCTCCACCTGCAGACACACACACCTTAAGGCTTTTAATTTGATAAATACAACAGGATTGGACATGCTGTCAGTTTACAACACAGGGATGACACGGTGGATGGAGGGGACAGAAATAAAATACTCACCAAAGAGTATAAGGTGGAGCAGCGGGGCAAGCGTGCAGATTGTAGTATTGGAGCTGCACAAAGAACAACACATTGTTTTACAGCGTTAATTATAAGCAAACTTGGAACGGTTGAGAATAAACTTCCTTTAGGTCCCAGATGATGTGGGGACGTGATCTTTAGCTTAAGATCACATAGACAGAAAAACTGTGGCTCCAAAGTGAAGGCCTTTACACACCAGGGACGTGACGAATAAACGACATGCCTGAGAATATTATATGTCGAGGGCTTTTATTGTGAAAAGTAAGAACAGAAGGGGTGTATCTGGTCTGCGCTGCCTTTGTCAAAGGTTGTTGTTGTTTCATAAATATAGGCGCAACTCAACCCATTCAACTCACCGCACAACGTGATTGCAATGCAGTGCGAAAGGTCAGATAATTGATAAATGTCTCTTTTTCGCCGCGTAATATTCACGTTCTGTGTGAAAGCATTTATTCAAGATGCGAAAAAAATGTCAGTCTTTCGCCGTGTAATATTCGCGTCCTGTGTGAAAGTATTCAAGACAAAAAAAACAGTTAGAATAAATATATTTATGTGCGAATTAATATTACAAAACAAAAAACGCCCCCGGTGCGTAACGGCCTTATTCACGGTGCAAAAGCTCAGAAAAATCAACTTTGTTCCAGAAAAAAAGTACACCGTTTTTTCGCCGCGTAATATTTGCGTCCTGTGTGAAAGTATTTGTGACAAAAACAACAGTTTGAAAAGATATATTGACGTGCAAATTAATCACACAAAACAAAAAAAACAACAATAAATAAATAAATAAACGCCCCCGGTGTGTAACGGCCTTATTCAAGGTGCGAAAGCTCAGAAAAATCAACCTTGTTACGGAAAAAAAGTACGGCACTTTTCCAGCGCGTAATACAGTATTTGTGTCCTGTGTGAAAGTATTCAAGACAAAAACAACAGTTTGAAAAGATATACTGACGTGCAAATGAATCACACAAAACAAAAAAAAGACCTAAAGAAATGTCCCCGGTGTGTAACGGCCTTATTAAAAGGTGCGAAAAGCTTTTTCCGCTGCGGAATATTCGCGTCCTGTGTGAAAGTATTCATGACAAAAACAACAGTTCTAAAAAGATAAATTGACGTGCGAATTATCTCACTAAAAAACCGCCCCCGGCCAATTAAGTTAACCAATTAGAACATTTCTGCCGTCTGTAAAACACCAATTGCAGCTTCTATTTCTCATTCAGCCACTCTCCACGCTCCCTGGTATTATGACTAGAAAGAAATTTATGTCGCAGAACTTTTGTTTTTTCTTCTTTGTTCCCCTTTAATCATCTCACGACCTCTCAGATTTATCTTGTGACCTTTTGGAGGGGCCCGACCCCTAGGTTGGGTAACTGTTTATAAAATCAGCTCAATGTAAAATATAATATCAGTCACAATGGCAATTACTTTTACCTTTAATACTTTAAGTACATTTTGCTGCTAATACTTCAGTAAGACTTTGAATGCAGCACAGTTATTGGTAACGGAGTATTTCTACATGAATGAATTGGGGACTTTCACTAGAATAAAGGACGGGGATTCTTCTCCTCGTCTCTCAGCACAGAGCAGAGAGGGATGCAGCAGATCACACATGACGTCATCTGGCAACCTCGAGCAGCTTTTTAGCAGCCAACAGCTACTTCCTAAGAACTGGCAGCCCAGGAAGTCCCCAGTTAGCTGAAGCATCAGCAGCCGCTCCTCCACCACCATCATCAGTGATCGGGTTCTAAAGCTCCGGGCCGTCTGGCTCAGGTCACACCGGTTCCCCCCTCCAGCTGGGCGACCTGGTGCCGACTGTCTGGCCAGCGCCGGCGGATCAGCCAATGTCACCTTTTTTTTTTTTTCTTTGGGGCGGGTCACGTGACCTCGTCCTTCGCGCTGCCTCGCCATCGATCCAAAGCGGTGACACCGAGGGCTTCGCGGTCCGCTGCTCCTTCCTCGCCAACCGGGCCGACTTAGCGCTGCCTCCGAACAGCTGTGATACGCAACTCGCCAGCAGTGGGGGGTCTTTGTGGGAGCTTACTTATTAAACTTCTTTTTTTTTTGATAAACAAAATTACATTTACAAATAAGTGCTTTGAAATTTCTCGGACAGTTACAGTAGGAACAGTAGAGAGAAAGGAGCAAATGAAGGGACACCGGGAGCATTAACAAAAACACACAAACACATACCAGATGTGTGATCATGTAAGGACGATACGTACGTACTCTATCTACAACGTGGCACAAAAGGACTTTTTAACATTTTAACAATTAAAATACAAAGTAAACATGTCTACTAATTATTTTGACTTGTGACGGAAGTAAAAAATAACAGCTGTAAATAATAAAATGAACGATGGCTGAATTCCATTTAGCTGCTTCAGGTTTACATCAGACCGGCACACACTGTACGGATACTTCGCAAAAAGTCAAGGCCGAAGATCCCGTTGACTTCAATGTAATCCAACGTGTGGTTGGATTGTAATTTTGACAAGTTCGTATGCATTTATCTCTTGTTATACAAACGTTTGTTTTATACATGTCTGATAATTATTTTTAATATTATTTGGTACCTTAATAAACAAGCATGGCTCACATACCCCCGCTCACTGCTTGAACCCTACTGAAGTAGGGCCAAAGGTTTTGCCCTTTTGGAACTAATGGAATTAGTTTATTGAGTACAATGTAGATTGTTATTAGCTCACATTCCCGAGGATAAAGTCAGTAGAAGACAAGAGTTCGAGTTCCACTGGACTTCTAACCCCCAAAACTAGACCACACTGTCAACCATCATACCAAATTTGAAGTTCCTAAGTTAAATAGTATCCGAGTTCTGCTCCGGAAACGAAAGTGTGAATGGACGGACACGTGGAGAGCTATATACCCCCGACTACGTTGTCGCGGTCCAACACAGTGGCCAGATATTGCTTATCCAGACTTCTCTACATATCTGATTAAATCCCGTCAGTCTAAGTGTTGTCTGTAAATAACCAACGTGTTAATAACCAACTGTTTGATCTAGAGGCTGAGATTTAGTTGGAGACGTTAATGTCTGACTGTATTACTCAAGTTAACGTTAGCTAGCCATGCTAGTCACTGTCACCAGCATCATTTAGCCATTTAGCACACTGAGGGTGGATATTCTTGCCTCAGATGTCAGTATGAAAGCCTCGGTTAACCCGTTGCAAAACAGCTTTACGGCATTTTCTCTCCTGTAACGACGAGTTTCTTTCCCCCAAAAGGGAGCGCAGCCTCGGTGATGACGCCATGCTGGTCTGGTCTATATCTTGGAGCCATAAAACCATGCTGGTCTGGTCTATAACTTGGAGCCTTAAAGCCTTTCTATTAGATCTTTTTTAGGACGTAGCGGGGGAACAAACCTGAGATCAGCGTTTTGGATTTATTGTTTATGCAACCAACTACACAGCTACTCTTCGGCATAACGTTATTACTATTACCGGTTTGTTTAAAAGTAGAAGTTTGGAGACATGTTTCAACTTCTTCTGTTTACTCTGTTACCGTCTCTGAGGGACACGGGATTGTTCTCTCTCAAAAGGGGGCGTGGATTGCCGGTCTGTGGTATTGTGCATGCTGTCACGCTGTCATGGCTCACTGGGACATTTGAATAGAACAGATCATTAATGTTACTGTGAAAATCTGTGCTTTTCCTACTATGACGAGTCAAAATGTCTGATGTGAAAAAGACCCGTTAGTGAGCTATAGAGGTGCTGGTAGGTGGATTTGGTTACCTCTGGACTGAGCCTGTGATGCAGTGGTTAGCACCGTTGCCTCACAGCAAGACGATTTTGCCGACCCGCCTCTTCTACTTCTTCTTCTTCTTCTTCTCCCTGGGCCTGCGTGAGCTTCCTCCAGGCGCACACAGTTCCCTCCTACAGTTCAAAGACATGCAGGTTAGGTTAATTGAGTCTAAAATTGCCTGCAGGTGTGAATGTGAGCGTGCTAGCCCTGTGACTGACTGGTGACCTGTCCCGAGGCGTTCCCCGCCTCTCCCCGGCTCCAGCCCCCCTCGCCACCCTCAAGAATAAGCAGGTATAGCTAATAGATTGATGGATGGGAGTCAACTGAGCAGTGAACAGCTTTGTTTAGTCCGTCCAAATTGACTTAAAGTGATAATTCGGGTGTTTTGAAGTGGGATTGTATGAGGTAATTATCCATAGAAGGTGTATTATTTACAGAAGATGACGGACAGGAGCACCGGCACCGAAGCAAAGCGACGTACTGCTGTGGACGGGGCTGGCAGAAAAATGTATTTTAGCCACCTAAAAAAATCTATATCAGTATAAGTGTATGCTATATTTAGAATATTTTCTAACGGCGAACTGAACTGAACTGAAAGTAAAACGTATCTATACTGTTTTTGTCATCTGAGCCTGCTGGTTTTGGAGAGAGCATAGATAAGTTTTACTTTCAGTTCACTTCTCCGTCGGAAAAAAAGAAGGAAAGGGCTATCTGACGGCAAGATAAAGCGGTGAAAATACTCTGTATATTGCGTACACTTAAACGGATATGGAGTTTTCTAGGTGAGCCTTTCTTTTAGGTGGCTAAAATACGTTTTTCTGCCATCCCCATCCACAGCAGTGTATTGCTTTGCTCCGGTGTCGGTGCCCCTGTCTGTTTGTCGATGCTTGTGGCGCACCGACCGTCATCTACTGTAAATAATACACCTACGATGGATGACGTACCTCATACAACTCCACTTCAAAACAACACCTTTTAAGTCGTTATCTTAAAACTGGTGGAGCCATCTGTCTTCACTGGTTTCCAGAAAAGGCTTTTAGCTGGTGAAACCACAGTGGAATCAGAGAAGTGATGATGTCACCACCGGCACCTCATTGTTCTTAGAAAACGGTGTTGAAGATGAGACCGGACGTGTCGGTACGCTGCCCAGGGAGTCATTCATCGTGGCTCCACATGAAAGCCTCGAGACTGGAGAGGAGGCCATGTGCTTGATAGGCTGAAACTATTGGAATTTGTGTAAAATATCGGCGGCTGATTGGCGCCCACCGTGCGGGTGTTTGATGTAAGTAAGAAGCGAGGGCTTTTTTTTTTTTTTTCCATACTCTCTTTCACATTCTATTTGATCTGCAGCTCGCTCTGCTCTGATTCATTTGGAGTACAAAAAAAGAAAAAGAAATCGCCAGCTTTTGAATAAACAGGAGCTCGGCAGAGAAGATGAAATAACAGCAAAAGGTTCCTATACATTTTTCAGTTTGACCTTCGTCTTCTTCTTCTTCTGATTAGATTGTTTTGTCTCACTTGCCTGCTGACAGTTTTTGGCAGGCCTTTATGTTGACCGGCCCTTTCTCTATTTTTTATATTGGCTGCTGTGGAAGTTTGAGACAAATGTGTGATACATTTTAAACACCACTTTGACTTTCTATTGCTTTAATAAACAGTAGTGTAGTAGTTAATTGGCAGTAGTTGCAGAAAAGTATGGCCGGATTTACAGACACAAATCTGGCAATATTATTTTTTTCCATTTTAAAAAAAAAATATGTTTTGCAGTTAATAATTTATGGACTATAAAACGGGCCCATTAGTAGAATATGATGATCAAAATCCATCTTAAGCAGCCAGCATTGATAAAATAATAGCAGCATATTTCAAGTAGCTCATCATTTTTCCTTTAGAAAACATGTCTATAACTGACATTGAGCAAGGAGCAAGGGCCATTTATACTATTTCATAGCTTCATTCATGATTATGTAAGGGGAAGTTTTGCTTTTCTTTTGATAAAAGACAGGGTAGAAGTTAAAAGAGAGACGGGAACGTGAATACATAGTCAGTGTCTTAAAGAGGACCGATTATGCTTTTGTGCTTTTTCCCTTTCCTTTAGTGCGTTATATCGTTTTTTGTGCATGTCAAAGATCTGCAAAGTTGTCAACGCCAAAGGGAGTAACTCTCTCCCACAGAAACGCTGCTCCTGAACTGCCTGAAACACCTCGCTTGAAGTCCCGCCTTTTCTTCCGTAACGTAGTGATGTCAGCAAGTAACACATTTGCATAATACCCGTCTAGGCGGCTAGTTTGGCACACCCTCAAACAAAGCTAGTTAGAGTGGAGCTGGAGCGGAGTCTGAAGAGTTTAAGACCACCAGGGTGCCATATTGACCTTCATTTCACTCATCCACATGATTGTTGACATCTTAAACAATTTTTTAATACCAAATTAAACTAATTTATTGAAGTATTTCAAGTAAAGGGTTGCCATTGATGTAAAAACATAAACATGAACTACAGTCTCCTACATAGAAGTTAAACGCACATCCACCACCCACGTCCTTATCTTCACATCACAACATAAAGGGCACACTGACTCCTGCATTGGCACTGAACGTTGGCACTGAATGCAAAATGTATGGTGCCAAATTGTCCAATGTGCACGTAATTCCTTGGGATACTGGGCTGCTTGGCTTATTTCAATCTTTTGTAAAATTGTGGCTATTCCCCCAGATCACAACAATGCAACAGTATAATAAAATATTATAGAAGAATGACGACCACAACTCCCAAAAGAGGATCCAGGCTGAAAAGTATTGGATATTCCAAAACCTCTCTTAAATATTAATATTGTTTTTTGTGCATGTAAAAAGGTCTGCAAAGTTACAAAGCCCAAAGTCCACGTCAAAGGGAGTTACTCTCCCCCACAGAAACGCTGCTCCTGAACTGCCTGAAACACCTCACCTCGCTTGAAGTCCCGCCTTTTCTTCCGTAACGTAGTGATGTCACCACGTAATACATTTGCATAATACCTGCCTAGTGGCTAGTTTGGCACGCCCTCAAACAAAGCTAGTTAGAGAAGAGCTGGAGCGGAGTTCGAAGGGTTTCGTCTGGTTGACCAATCACAACAGAGTGGAGCCAGCTGACCAATCAGAGCAGACCGGGCTTTTCAGGAGGCGGGGAAGGAGCTCAAACAGAGCGTTTCAGACGGAGGGTGAAAAGAGGCGATTCAGCACAGCCGGTATGAGAAAAACAAAGCGTTTCTTGAACATTAAAGCATGTAAACATGTTCTAGTAGAAACCCAGAATACAAGTATGAACCTGAAAATGAGCACGATATGTCCTCTTTAATGTGGAGTTAGCGCTGTCCTGCCTCCAGAAATTAAGCCTTTTTTTAAATAGACTTCTGCTTCAATGGTCTATATTTCTTTGTCGTCTAGTTTCCATCCCAGAATCCTCCTCTGCTGGGACAGCCCCGGTCTTTGTAGTTAGTGATCACGCTGTCCTCCCCCTCATCCAGCAGTCCTACTCCAGTTAGCTGTGATCACACAGAGGGAAGAAGGAAAGGAGGAGACAGAAGTAAAGAAACTGGAAAAGACAGCGAGAGAAAACGGAGATCCGCTGGTCTGCGTCCAGGTTTTTTTTTTCAACCCCCCGCGTGGACTTTTTATCTCTTCAGCAGCGTCTTAGTGTTGCTCTGTGTGTGGCCCAGTGGCTCATAAACATGTGCCCGTCACGCAGGATAAGCCCAGCCTCCGAACAAACACACCAACGCACATTTTGGACAACAGAAAACATCTTTCTTCCCTTCCCATCCCCATCCCCTTCCCTCCATTTCATTTCGATGGCTGATGGTTTGTGCGGAGCTGTGGGCCTTACAGTACTTTCATGATGTGAGCCAAACCCATCTGGGACTCAATATCCTGTTTACCAGCTCTCAGCACTCTGAAAACCACAACAATACTGAGCCGAGGCAGAAGTTCAGAACTCATTACAGTTTGTTCAGGTCACGGCCAAGGTTGAAGTCTTCTCCTTCTCCGTTACTCTGCCGCCCCCCGTCTTCAGAAAGCAGCAGACTCTGTTACTGCTTCTCTTTTTCTAATCCACACATGTTGTCATGTCAGGCTTTGTGAGCGAATCTCCAAGCAACCACATCTGGTGGTCCAATAGGTAGAAAAGGTGAGCTATATGATATTACCTGTAGATCTGAAATGTTATTAGAAAAATCTGATTTGGGGATACGTTATATTTTCTTTCGTCTGTTCATTCTTATCGTTCAGCTAACTGAGGCTATTGTCAGCTGCTCTACTTGTGAGTCATAATGGGGATGTGATCTGTCGGCTACATTACAATCAAATGAGACAGGAGGGAAGCTGACAGAACAGACAGAGTAGAACAGAATGGAAAAAGACTTGACTGTTGTAGTTAATGTGACACAGAACAAGAGTTTGCTTAATTAGAGCTAAACAAATTGATCTAACTAGCCACCAAGCTCATGTAGAGACAATAATGATGCTAACGTTCTGCTAGCTTGTACTAAATACCCTATTTCAATCGATTAAAATATTTAATCGCAAATTAATCACACATTTTTTTTCTGTTCAAAATGTCTCTTAAAGGGAGATTTGTCAAGTATTTAATCCTTTTATCAACATGGGAGAGGGCAAATATGCTGCTTTATGCAAATGTATGTATATATTTATTATTGGAAATCAATTAACAACACAAAACAATGACAGATATTGTCCAGAAACCCTCACAGGTACTGCAGTTAGCATAAAACAATATGCTCACATCATATCATGGCAAACTGCAGCCCAACAGACAACAACAGCTGTCAGTGTGTCAGTGTGCTGACTTGACTATGACTTGCCCCAAACTGCATGTGATTATCATAAAGTGGGCATGTCTGTAAAGGGGAGACTCGTGGGTACCCAGAGAACCCATTTACATTCACACATCTGGAGGTCAGAGGTCAAGGGACCCCTTTGAAAATGGTTTTTCCACACCAAAGTTTAGCCTAAGTTTGGAGCGTTATTTAACCTCCTTCGCGACGAGCTAGTATGACATGGTTGGTACCAATGGATTCATTAGGTTTTCTAGTTTCATATGATGCCAGTATCTTCACTCTACCTTTAAAACAACCTAAAAAATTGCAAGTTGCGTTAATCTGTTAAAGAAATTACTGGCGTTCAAACTATTTTGTCCTAATATCAAAAAAATTTAACTTTTGCTGCAGATTATGGACAGACCGTATACACACTGTGTCACAGTAAGTTAGCATGTTATCATCGCATTAAACATTAATCTGTATACTATGCAGATTTACGGACACAAAACAAAACTGTGTGGAAACGAGGCGTAAACGTTTTTTGTGATACGTCAACTACGTCACACATATCGACAATAGTTGCTTGATGCTATATTAATGCTCTGGATGTCAAATTTTGCATCTTTAACAATGGAAAAAATTACTGTCTCAGCACTACGGGGCGTTTTAGAGTCTTTCAGCTGATTGTTTTGGTTTTATACCCGCTACCTTGTTTTACTTCAGTCTCACCGCTCTTGTCACAGACAAAGTTAGCAACTAGCTGGGGAACATAGCGGAGCAGTTAGCAGCTACAGAGCCGGATATTTCCCTCAGGAGTTGGTGGAGACCAAAAACAGAGCTAAAAGGAGCGTGGATATATTAGACCATGACTCCAAACGAATGTTAAAGTTGCTTTGCGTCTGTTGGATGTGTAACTAGGCAACTGTTTTCTAACACCATATCAGCTATATGAGGTGATAATTAGGGCTGTCAATTGATTCAAATATTTAATCGCAATTAATCGCATGATTGTCCATGATTGATCACGATTAATTGCTAAAACATCATAAATCACTTAAACGATTAATCACACATTTTTATGTGTAATCACATCTTTTTATTTTTATATGAAGTAAATAGTGTACGAAGAGTAACTGTGCACTTGACAGCTATAGTCGTTTTTTTATTGTAATATTAAAGCCGCGTATTTCATCCCTGAATACAGCGTGTTGAGATCACATTGCACCTGTCTGTCTGTTAGAAATCAGAGGTGGAAACTGCCTTTGATGTGCAATATTATATTCTATCTGTGCACGGTTACTTACATCCACATACATATGAACACAGAAAGGTATCCTTTTTACCCATCTTTATTTATGATGACGGTTAAATATTCATTCCGGTGTGTATGTTGGTTATGTGGAAAACATACAGAGTTCCTTGTGTGTGCGTGTGTGTGTGTGTGCTTCCCTCTGGCAGAGTTTCAGCCCCTCCACACACTCACGCTGAGCCGTACGCCTCGTCTGGCTCACTCTGCACCCCCGGGCTATTTAACCCGGAGGGCTGTAACCTAAAGACCTGATACTGGCAGCCTGTGGCTTTCAATCTGACCGCTCTCCCCCACTTATCTGGCAAATAAGCTCTTTTAATTGCTTACACACAGAGCCCTATCAGGCCATGTAGTGAGCATGGAGATAAGGGTTACACAGACTCAGGCATTAGTAACAGGATGAGAGGACCGCAGAAAAACAGAGCTGCGGGGTCCCGGGAGGACGGAGGAGTCAGGAAATAGCTGCGGCCATCCTATTAATTTCAAACTCGCAGAGAGCCGTTCCTCCAGCTTCACTGTCGGGGCTCAGGAGGCGGCTGTTGTTCACCCAAATCAAAGCAAATTTGAATTACCTCCTAAAGGCGATAGCGTGCAGTGTACTGACGTTATCAATGTGCGGACTGGGAGTAACTAACGTGTAAAATCACACAGGTTGTTGTGCAAAACGACCTCCACAATGTCTTTTTTTGTGCGGATAAAATGACTAATGTTGAGCATTTGCCGTTAATTCAGAATCTTAATGAGTCAGATGCTTACAGTACAGCAAGGACACAGCACATGCTTCAAATTAGGGGCATTTAGGAAGGAACGTGTCTGGATTTATTTTACATTTCAAAGCTTTATTTTGGCATTTTTAGTGTTGTTTTTTTTAGTCAACATTCGGCCGTTTCACAGACTCCGGCGACCTTCCTTTCCAAAGAGATTTGGATTGTTGAAGTTTCACTGTGTATTGTTTTGACCCATGTGGCCCGCCATGAAGAGCGAGTCAACACAGTGGCTGGGTAAATGTCAGCTACACTAGGCTTCTAATGAGACCAGAGACTAAGGAGAGGGCTGACACCATCATAGGCTCGGTGCTGAGAGGCTCATTTACATTCTACCAGGCGACAGCTGGAGATATGAGCGGAGAGAGAGAGAGAGAGAGAGAGAGAGGTGGAAACAGGGAGAGCTGGAGAAACCAAGAGGCAGCAGGAGAGGAAAAAAAAAATGGTAGTTTTCAGTTTCGCTAACATTTGAAAATGATCTCATTGGTTGAGTTAAACCTCAGAGTTTGGAGCCAAGGTTATATTTTTTCTGGTTAATGCTGCAAAAAAATCTAGATTTTTACATTAAAGGTGCTAAATATGAGATTGGGAGCATCTCCACTGCCTCTCAGCGGCTTTCAACATGCCAACAGTGCTAACAACGCAAACAGTCCAAACAGCTTTAACCTGAGGGATGTCGGTCGGGGCGGCGTTATCAGCTGTTACCCGCCGTGTGAGAGCGGTGCAGAGCCAGTGGAGCACGCTCAGATGCACGAGCCAGGGTTTACGATAGACTTTTTTTTGACGGCCAATATGGCCGTTAATATTCCAGGGTTCCGGCCATATTGACCAACTACCAGACATATGTTTTTCATAGCCTTATAATAGCCTACATTTCACATAACATGAGAATAAGTTAAATGAAGAAGCGGTCAAAAAAATAAAATAATAGTTTGATTTCCGCATTTGTCAAATTCAAAATAGTGTTGTGTGGCTTTGAGGGCTGCAGACTACCGAATAGCTACATTCATAACGTTTACATTCAAATTATTATTAATACCTTATCGAAACATCGCATGCAATCCATCTTCTTGTTCTCTCTCACTTTCTCTCTGTCTGTAATGTAATCATTATTTATATCATCATCATTATGGTGGCTTGGTCCGAGCCACTTTGTTTGTTTTGCGTTTACACAATCAGCTGTCTGTATTTGAAGACCGGCTTTTTATTTATTTATTTATTTGGCATATTTCCCAACTGATCGGATCATTTAATCTGCCGGACAACTACATGTGATGCTGGCTAAAAGCTGGCATATGTCGGCATAAGCTGGCACGCTCACATGCACCAAAAGCATAGGCGGCCAGCCCGGCTATGTCAACAAAGCACAGATAAGTTCTTATTACAACACACACAGAGGGAGAGGGACTTCATTCTCTGCTCAGGTAGACATGGCATCTTTAACAATGGAAAAAAGAATGCAATAAAAACAATGTAGTTCCGCTCAGCAATACGGAGCGTTTTAGAGTCTTTCAGCTGATTGTTTTGGTTTTACACCCGCTACCTTGTTTTAGTTCAGTCCCACCGCTCTCATCGCAGACAAAGTTAGCAACTAGCTGGTGAACATAGTGGAGCAGTTAGCAGCTACAGATATTTCCCTCAGGAGTTGGTGGAGACCAAAACAGAGCGAAAAGGAGAGTGAATATATTAGACCTGCATTCCAAAATGGACACAAACACGACTCTGAACGAATGCTAAAGTTGCTTTACGTCTGTTGGATGTGTAAACAGATAACTGTTTTCCAACTTGTTCACCATATCAACTAGATGAGGTGATGATGTGTCAGTGCTATCATGTCGGGAAGAGTAACGTGTCATGATTACCAATGTAAATGAGTCATCAAGAAGCTACCTCCTAATACATTTCCTGAACCACCTAATGACTTGCCAAACATTAAAGCAATAGTTTCACATTTTGAGAAATACATTTATTGGCTTTCATCGGAATAGTCGATCAATACCACTCCCTTGTCTGTACGCTGAACATGAAGCTGGCAGCTCTACCCAGAGCGTGATCTAACACCTGAAGACAACAGAAAGCTTTTTTCCCTGAGACAGTCCCGCCCCCACACTATAATGAAATAAAAATGGGTACAACGGAGAACAGAGACAGACCCATTTTTGTATGAGTCCTATTGGTGCTCAAAACAAGATTTAGTATTGATAGTATTGACGCTTCAGGTATTGATCCGCACCAACCCCTCGACTGAACCTCAAGAAAAGAGAACGACATACGTGAGCGGAGAGATAATGTTATGAAGCCTGGAGCTCTGCTGCTAAATACAGCAGACCTTTCAAGTTCAGGCCAGACATGTTAGCCCACAGCTATCCGGGTAATCTGGTCTGCCAGCCTGGTGACCTTTCAACAACGTGATCATCAATGAATAATAACATAAGTCACTGTATTTTTTATATATATATGTTTGGTAACTTTGCTTTCAAGCTTCTATTTTATAATCTAAACATGTTAGCGTAAAAATAAACTATGCAAAATCTGCTCTACTGTAATCTAATGTCATGCAGACTGTCTTGTGTATTTAAATGTGATCCTGAAAAAAAACCCTGAATTTCTGATGGAGAATAAGGAGCAGTGGAGGCGGTGATGAATATACTCTACATCTCGTCTCTGTAGCTCCCTATCCGCTCTGGCTCAACGTCAGGCTACTATACACTTGTGGGAGAGAGAGAGAGAGAAAGAGAAATGCAGTCACATTGGATTGCGAGTACAGTAACATGCCAGAAATGAGTAACAGCAAGCCTCCAGACTGCAGAACCCACTGAGCTCTGGTCCCGAGGCTCGGGGAGATCTGTTGATTTGTTGACGTATACGCGCCAGATGTTGCAGGTGCCACTTGGGACGGTCGCCAATCTGTTGTAGTTGCCGGAATGTTCAAATTATTCAATTATCAATGTGTTTTGGTCTGTATCACTGAACGAGTGAGTGAGTTGGAGGATTTGTATTGTTTTTTTGTTGTACCAGAGCTTGAACCGGGGACAGACTGAACTTTACGACTGAACTCTAGACCATCAGCACCTTAGGTCGAGGTCTTAGCAAGGTAACCGCTTACTGGTTTGCTTGCTGATGTGTTTGAACGATAATGCAATCACTGTTCAAACCACAATTAAAGCCCTCCGCTCTACAATGTTTTATCCACCTTATTCCTAGCCCTGTGATACTGTGCCTGAATCAGTCTCATCACTGTCATCAATCTTGTTTCAAGGCACAGCAGGCAGCTGTTTTCAGTAAAAAGCTCTGTACGTTAACTCCCCAGCACCGGACGACAAACATACACAGCTGGGGATTATACATATACAGTAGGCATTATAAAAGTACAGACTTTCATAACACTTACTAATGACATTTCTTATATATCAGCACCAGAAGCCTGGCTTTATAACAGGATTATCAGTTAGTCCAGTTTCAGTATTGTTTTGGTTTATTTATCCCGCACAGCAGATGTCATCTCTGGACAGGCTGTGGTGAAATCCAAAAAAGAAGTGATGTACTGCACTGATGGAGGGTGTCACATCTGTCAGTGAGAGATGAAAAGCAGTGCCACATAACGCCCTGTGACCAGTCAGCACTGGATCTGACTGTTAGAGAAGGAAGAGCCCGTAAGCCTCTCAGCTGTCTTCTTCTTCTTCTTCTAAAGCTGCCTGAGCACATTGGTGGAGGATTGGTTTTTACTCCCGATGAACTCAATGTTTCCTTTTCAGTCACTCTGAAGGACACGGCGTAAATCAAGTTCTCAAATACTCAACTTTAATGAGTTTAAAGTAGCATAGGAACCAATTACATCGTCAAGCTTGAGGTGTTGACAGCTAATTACAAAGCCCGGAGTGAGGAAACACTTGCAATGAGCGGTCTCGCTTCCTTGGACGGTACACGTGTCTGACTGTAGAGATGACATCATATTCAGGCAGCACCGGATGTGAGAATTCACCCCTCTTATTGGTCTCGATTGTAACAGAGGAGACCGCCCCAATGTCCCGGATGAATGGGAGAAATTTGGGTAAAATATTCTATTAACTCCAATGGGAGAAGTAAATGTGAACATAGATTATATGACTAAAATATTTAATCGTGATTAATCTCATGATTGTCCATAGTTAATCGCAATTAGTGGCACATTTTTTATCTGTCCAAAATGAACCTTAAAGGGAGATTTGTCAAGTATTTAAACCTCTTATCAACATGGAAGTAGGCAAATATGCTGCTTTATGCAAATGTATGTACATATTTATTATTGGAAATCAATTAACAACACAAAATAATTACAGATATTGTCCAGAAACCCTCACAGGTACTGCATTTAGCATTAAACAATATGCTCAAATCATAACATGGCAAACTGCAGCCCAACAGGCAACAACAGCTGTCAGTGTGTCAGTGTCAAGTCTGGAGCGTTATTTAACCTCCTTTGCTACGAGCTAGTATAACATGGTTGGTACTGATGGATTTCTCAGGTTTTCTAGTTTCATATGACACCATTAACTTCACTCTTTGGCAGCTCTAGAAGGAGGTTTCTTACATTGGATGATGTCATCAGGGTTACTGAGTTGCTTTATAGAAATTGTAGGATCCAACCTTTTACTATAGATCAGGGTATCTTGCATTGACTAAAGAAGTACTAAAGAAGTACCTCTTTAACTTAATTCAAGCAGTATTCTTGGTATTACACCAAAATGGTGATAATATTACACTTTACGGGCAGCTTGGGTTTAGATTATGAAAAGATGTGATATGAGGACAGAAATAGAGACCAAAAGCTTTAATAAATAAAATATAAATGCTCTCTTAACATCCACTTCATGAAGGCACTCAGGGTATCAGCACACCCCAGCAATTTGCAGTTGCTTCCCGAGGAGGCTTTGTTCCTCAGTAGGTGTTAGATCTGATGCAAACTGAGGAACATCTGCTCACAATAGCGCTGTCTGTATTTGTAATGAGACTGAAGAGTGTGTGTGAGAGTGTGCACATGACGGTGCACTGCTATCCAAAGCTAAAAGAAAATTCATCGCAACTGACAAGAGCAGTTTAGAAAACTATGCACAAAATGTCTATAGATTTTGAATTAGAAGAGATTTGCTTGAGTGACACACATCATCTGCTTTGACATAATTATATCTGGCATGTAAAGTGAACTTCATATCAAACACTTCTGAATTTATTTACTCTCTTGAAGCTGTCGTTTCAGTCAGTAATGACCATCAGCTACCAAATGGAGAAGCTTTTTTTGGGAATGGTACGTGAATCGATTAGTAACTAGCTCCACGGCTGCCAATTTAGCATCACTAGCTGTGCTTTATGAGAACTATTAGGGATGGTCAGCAGGCCTCTGTGACTACTCAGATTGTATTCTTATGAGTTTGACTGCTCACTTATGAGATGTTGTAAGTCTGTCCCCTCCAGTCTTCTGTCTACTGAGACAAAGAAACGGTCGACTTGTCTGATAAGAGGCTCGGTGTCTATTCGAAAAGCTAGACGATGCCTCCCGGTCACGGCGTTGTGTACAGAAATCAGTTATCAGAAATTCATGACTCAATAGCGTGACATGATTCTAAGAGTTGTTTTAGGGGCTTTAAGTAATTATCTCTTTTATTGACTGCTGTAGGCGGCAGTAGAAGCTGCAATAAGTTTATCTCTTCCAACGAAAGTCTGTGGAACACTAAACCACCACTACAAGACAGGAAAGCTTTTAAGGCCATTAATGCTGAAAGTATGAGCTCCACATTCATTTTAAAGAGGAAACGTTATGCCATTTCATGTGCATACTCGTATTTTGGGTTTCTAGTAGAACATGTCTACATGCTTTAATGTTCAAAAAACGCTTTATTTTTCTCATACCGGCTTTTCCTATTTTCCTAAACCTAACTAAGTAGTTTGTTGCCTAACCAAGTTGATCTTTTTCTAAGCCCATATAAGTAATTTTGTTGCCTAAACCTAACCAAGTCGATCTTTTCCTAAACCTAACTCAGTAGTTTGTTGCCTAAGCCTAAACAAGTCAATCTTTTCCTAAACCTAAGTAGTTTGCTGCCTAATCCTAACCAAGTCGATCTTTTCCTAAACCTAAGTAGTTTGCTGCCTAATCCTAATCAAGTCGATCTTTTCCTAAGCCTAACTCAGTTGTTTGTTGTCTAAACCTAACCAAGTCAATCTTTTCCTCACCCTAACTCAGTAGTTTGTTGTCTAAACCTAACCAAGTCGATCTTTTCCTAAACCTAAGTAGTTTTGTTGCCTAATCCTTACCAAGTCAATCTTTTCCTAAACCTAACTTAGTAGTTTGTTGCCTAAGCCTAAACAAGTCGATCTTTTCCTAAACCTAATTTAGTAGTTTGTTGTATAAACATAACCATGTTGATCTTTTCCTAAACCTAATTTAGTAGTTTGTTGTATAAACATAACCATGTTGATCTTTTCCTAAACCTAACTAAGTAGTTTGTTACCTAATCCTTACCAAGTCGATCTTTTCCTAAACCTCACTAAGTTAGTTTTATTTTGAAAAGACTGGAGAGGAAATGGACATGTGCACCATGTGTTGCAGGACATCCGTGGGAAAAAGCACGAAAAGCACGTTGTTGAAAGTCGTGCTGAACAATTAAATTCATTAAATTTCGCGACTGTTTCACCAACTTCCGTGAGACTGTGTTGAGCATTTTGCTGATTTCACAATTTACCTCACGAGCATCGAGAAGAAGGAGGAGAAAAAAAGGATTGCTCATTCTTGTACAAACCTGCATTAATGTGAATAAAGCATAATGTAAACTCATGCTGCAGTGTTTGACAAGCCTCCCAGGCAACACACCAACACCAACGCAGACCCTTGCAGTGATTTGCCGAGGGCTATATTCAGTCTGAATAGCCCTAGTGGGTGGCATTCTGGCTGGTCAGTTCGTCAGAAGGGTAATTGCTGCTTTCTTAGTGTGAATCATATCTCTCCTGTCTTTCCATCCTTACTGTCTCCATCTACTTCTAACTATCTAATAATCTAATGAGCAAGCAAAAATGTATGCCAGTCAGGGTGCATTCTAAACAGAAACTGCAAATGTGTGGCTCACTAACAACCCTGTTATCTATTACAAACATCCTGGGCAATAAGGCAGAAAAAGTCCTGCTTTAAAGCTCTGCTCACCAGCTAATATGCATTTGTTTCATAACAGCACTGACTGAACCTTACCATATGCGTGTGTTTGCATGCAGTTGAACCCTGTGTGTCACATCTCATGCTTTCCCAGGCTTATGACATGCTGAGCGCAATCATTTACCTGTCCAAACAGCGCGTCAACAGCTCGCAGAGTGACAGGCCCCTTTAATGGCGGCGTTTCAAGAGATTTCAGTCGCCGCTTTACCAAATACGTCGAGTCATGTGGCTGCGGAGGTTTTTAAGGGGGAACTTCTGAGTGATAGTAATGAGCTCGAGGCGACAGCAGCGCTGCGGTTGTAGCCGGCACGGCGCCCAATTATCCGCCGGCACCTGTCGAAGTCGGTCGGGGCTGTACGGAGTGGCGCTTTCAGACGGCACGCATGCAGTCCCACACCTCTTCTTTTCTACTGTATGTCCTCTACTCTCTTATAATGAGAGGGGGGGTTGCTATGGCACGAGCACAATGAATTGTATATTTCAAAGAGGCTCTATGAAAGGATTTCACTTCTCTCTGAATTGTCCTTTTTTTTTTTCCTAGCAGTCTTCGTCAGATTTGGACTTGGCTCTCTGCTCACTAAAGAATGACTGAAATCAGTTTGCTGCCTTTAAACTGGAACAATTCCACTCAGCATGTATGTCTAATTAGTCAGCTTTCACATGCACCAAATGTAACCGGGTTTCTAATCAGCTCTCTACATGTACACATGTGCATGACAAAGACTTCAGACAAAGACTTATATCAACGTGACAGCTGAAGATGAAAGAAGTTATATGCAGGTAGCCGACATGCTCTTGTCCCAGCTCGTCGCACACTGAGGCTTTGTCAGGACCCCTTGGCGCCACTTTACGGTGGCAGTAAACGCATGATTAAATGGTGTGAATTCATAACTATAATTTTAAAGTGAAAATGAAACTGAATGTTGTGAACAGGGGACATGAAGGAACAGTTGAATGTAAAATGAAAGTGAAACTTAACGGGACACAAACAGCAGTCTCCTGGATGAAAGCCCTGTGTTTGTTGGACCCCATCCATCCCGGAGCACTTTCTCTGAGCGTTTGATTTTGCTGCGGATGGGTTTACATTGTAGTTAATTGGAAGCCCAGTGAATCTCACACGGACGCTAAAGGGTGCTTTGTGCGTTGGTATCACACGCTGAGGGGCGTGACAAAGCGTCAGTATTTTACGCCCTGGAAATGAGAACGGGCGGAGGTAGCAATGTGTTATCATATTTAATACACTTCCATCAAAAGTCTGATTAAAACTGAAATAACACAAAGTAACCTCTCGAAGTCTTCAATTTCTAATGTCGTACAAAATATGCAAGTTTTCTTCAAGCATAAAACAGACGAGAGCAGCTCTCGAGATGAAAAAGATAAATTAGTCCACGCCCCTCAGCAAAATATTTTCTTTATTTGGTCTGCTTAAAGCTGAAGTAGGCAAGATTTCACAGACCAGAGGAAAACAAGCAGTAAGAGCTGATCTGAGGTCTGCTGTCCATGAGAGCCGGCTGTCAATCACTCGTGATCTCCGACCAAACGGGTCAAACTAGGCAGTGCTGATCAAATATGAATCAATATTCTGTTACGTTAATGCCTATTTCTCTCCTCAAATGTTTTCAGAGTCATCTTGTAGTGCACGGTTTAGCTGTAAAATGAGAAAGTTCTGGTCACATGACTGGAGCACAGCCAATAGGAACGTTCTCTCAATGAAATGACCTGTGATTGGTCAAAGTCTCCCGTCACGGGCTAGATTTTCTAAAGCCTGAAAACAGAGCCATGAGGAGGTGCAGAAGTCTAGTTATCTCTCAGAACACTTGAATTACAATATGCTGAAAGGTTATTATGGAATTTTTGCCCAATGATGTCGCAAATATATTCTGCCTACTGCAGCTTTAATGTTGTGAATTCATAACACTACATTTTTAAAGTGAAAATGAAACTGAATGTTGTGAACAGGGGACATGAATGAACAGTTGATTGTAAAATGAAAGTGAAAGGGTCATAAGTGATGGTTGACAGGGATTATATATATATATATATATATATATTTTGTATCAGTCTAAAAAACTTTTTTCTAGGAAAATCCTACTCGCTTTGCATTCAACCATATGAGTTGTTTTTTAAACACACTGACAAACGTCCCACTTTATCATTTAGATATGACACATAACTGGAATAAATCATTTTTATGACACCGCAAAAGATATTCATCCTCTGACTCTTGATGGCTTCATGTCAAATTTGTAATTTGTACATTTGCATTCAGTTTCTCTGATGTGTCTCTCTCTCACACACACACAGTCCTCCCTTATTTCATTGATAGATGATGTAATAACTTGGTGAAATGTAATAAATTGTCTTTACATGGCTTAAAAATGCAATAACGTTTGGCGAGGCTATCAATTCTCAGATAACATAACATCACGGTATTACATTATCTGCTGGCATAGGCATAACATAATGTTAAATGATGAGCCAATAATAATATTAACAATATTAAGGGACAACTAATGTGAGGAAACTTGACACATCTTATGCAGTGTTATTATTATTATTGCACTTCTAGTTGAAAATGTGCTACAACACTGACTTAATTAGCACTATTAATCAATAATCACTTTCTTTTTTGCCAAAGCACAGTAAAAGTCTCACTAGCGTATCCTTTAAATTGCTGAAATAATTCATGTCGATCTTAATGGTGCAAAACTGTCTGTGATAACTACCAATTTCACCAATGATTAGTCTTGAAATGAAAAACTGCTGCTAATTAAGTGAGATAATTCCACTTTGTCATGTTTTAAAGGAGCACTGTGGAACATTTTTGGGGGGTCTATTGGCAGAAATTGAATATAATATTAATAGGTTTTCATTAGTGCACCTGAAAATAAGAATCATTGTGTTTACTTTGCCTTAGAATGAGACGTTTATATCCACATACGGAGCCGGTCCTCTTCACGCCATGTTTCTACAGTAGCTCAGAACGGACAAACCAAACACTGGCTCTAGAGAGCGCCGTTTTCACGCCACCGTAGTTCTTCTACAAGCTTGGCACACGGGATTAGTTTCAGTTGGTTGCAATCTGCAACCTCACCGCTAGATGTGGCTAGATCCTTACACACTGCACCTTTAAGCAAGTTTTTAAACCAGAGTGAATGAGATAAATCAATTTAAATTGCAAAAGCTTTATCATAACTCTTATAGAGTGTTCCAGGGATGACGTATTTTTGTAGGCCAACCAGGAAGTTAGCATCGCCCTGGTTACCTCGACAAAAAGCCAATAGGATTTTTCCATTGGGTTTTGGATTACTGCAGAAAATAAACTCGGTGGCGAACAAACGTTTAGGATACTTACAGGTTTTGTTCCACAAGATAATCTACAAAAATGAACACCACTTTTATCATTTTTGAAGCGTGAATGCCATCGCCAGAAGTAAAAAGCTAACTTTAGGCTATAAACACCGCGGTCGCATGAGCGTGAGTATACACAACGAGGCTGTAAAGGCAGATGAGTCAGCCTGATGACGTTTAGTAGTCTCATTTAGCCACAAGACAAGTAAAAGCTCTGGGATATTTACTGATGTATTTGATTTCGTAGAACAAAACCGTTAAAATCTCTTAAACCTTATTTCAGGCATCTAACTAAAAACCCACTGACTTCCAGACGGGGAAACCGGAAGTGCTAAAATGCTACCTCATTTCCTGCTTTTAGGACTCATTCCTGTAGCGCTCTAGTGAGTCAGTGTGTGGACTCCTGCCGTCCCACCACACCTTCTACCTTCCCGTCATTTCCAGCCCGATATGCATTCAAATAGCATATATATATATATATATAGA
>CAKAOI010040220.1:0-15901 GCA_916701655.1 Sebastiscus albofasciatus | reverse complement strand
CACACACACACACACGCACACATACCTCTCAGCAGGCCACGTCTCACATTCCCCGAATATGTAATGGCACCCGTCTGTACTGACCATATGCGCGGACGTCTATTTCAGACGTGCGTTTGGTAATCGATGGAGAGGAAGCGGTCACGCTCCAGCGGGAAATCTCATCTACTTAAACAGCTTTATAAACCAGCCGGTTTATCTGGAATTGTTCTGGTTGAGATTTTTTCTATAAGATTATTCAACTTGTCGTCATCCATCACAAGCAGCAAATTAGATCTTGTAGCTTGTCTAGAATTTAAATATCTATGAATTCATTTAATCAAAATGATGTATTAAGTGGCTCACATGGTTTGCAAGTCATCCTACCTCAGGCCCTGTTCAGACCTGGCATTAACATGCGTCCTGAGTGATCGGATCACAAGTGGACCGCTTTAAGTACGTCTGTTCACACCTGGCGTTAGAATGCGTCTCCACATGAGGGACTACGCAAATAAACACGTAGTAAACACATGGCTGATACAGCAGACTTTGTGACGTAATATTACATGAATGTCAGTAGTAATATCTGACATATTCAACAACAAAATCAAAGGTTATTGTGCCGCCGACACCGCGGGGGCACGTACTGTAGCTCCAGAGAGCCAGGGATGAGAGCAAGCGAGCGGTAAAGTGTCAGCTCCGTGCAAAGCAGCGGAACAAAAACGCCGACACATCTCTGACAGTATGATAATAATGCACTTTGCATGTCCAGTCTGATAGTTTGTAGATATGTAGCCTATAGATAAGATATATTTGAATACGTCTGTCTGTCTATTCACATGAGGAGCTCAGTGAGACCTGGCGGATCCCAGCGGGACGTCAGTTGAGTAGATGTCCCTAATGTGGCCACGGACACATTCACTACACACCGCTAAAAGAATGTGGCCATATGTGGCCCAGACCACCTCTGAATGTGGTCTGAAAGATCCGATCCTCAATGCGTCTTGAGTGCGTCCACACCTGTATTTAAAGCTGGCCACTTGTGACCCGATCACTCATGTTAACACCAGGTCTGAACAGGACCACAGAGCCCCCCTTTACTGAGAAGGCAGCAGATGTATGCATGCATGTGTGTGTGTTAATACGGCATCACTTTTATGTTATTTGATGACGCACAATACTGAATTATGTACCAGCTTTATAAAGAAGTGCTGATCCAAGAATAACAGTACACTCCAGTGTAAACAGATTGCATTTTAATAAGGCTGTTTATTGTGTTATGCGTGGCCAAACCTTGCTGAGGACATATTATTATCACTGCTGATGAGAAATGAACACACTATTTAACCTGGAGGCCAAGAACAGTGTGCAATGAATAGAACAGACAGGAGGTGCAAATATGTAAATAAGTCTTATCATATAGTGTTTCTCTCACTAGAAATTCATTTATTCATAAATCCCATTAACTTGCATCAAATCTAAAGCATGATTCTGCTAATATCATACTTATCCGCAAAGATAAGGATGTTCTGTTGGTTCATATTCCACCTCTGCATCCACATCATCGACGCCTTGACTGATGGCCAGCACTTGATCCGCCTGTTCTCTTGGCTCCGGGCCTGAAACGGTGCGTTACGTAGAGAGAGAGAGAGAGATAACAACGAGAACAGTCTGCCTTTTCTTTGCTCCTGATGTCATCTGAAACAGTTGCTCTCCTCTCCCAAAATATGAGATGACACAACCACCTGAGACTAGACTCGTAGCCACAAAGCATCTTCTTATTATTTCCAATAATATCTCTCACTGCTATTCACAGAGCGCTTCAGATATGTTAAGTGTTCAAATCTCATATTCGTTTGTGCACCGTATCATACATAAATTAGATCGTATCAAATTCTGTTTATGGCTAAAAGACATACATTATTTATGATATTTCTTTCCTGGAAGGATTATGCATGAAAATAGATTGTGTAGTGGAGAGACGTAGCTCCGGGTATATGACTCTTTATCTCATACTTTGCCCCGCAGTGCATCTGGTTGGAGCAGACACAATGTACTACATTCACAGTCTATAAACTCTGCTGGTCTGCTGCAGCATTTCCTCCTCTCTCGCTTCAGCACAACGGGTATGTAGACGGGTCTATGTTAGGTGTCCTGCTGCCTTATCAGTGAGTCACACACCAACATAGTAACATGCATAAACACACACACACACATACTGGCACCAGCGCGTGACTCCCAGCAGTTAATGGTTGTACCTGTTTTGGGAACAGATATGGTATCATGGAGTGGCTGATGCATACTTAAAATGAGTACAGCGCATTAACCTTTCCTTTATTTAGCTTCTGTCACTCAGAGTCAACGAGGTGAGCCGATATCAGATGGCAAACTAGACTGGGAGTGAATGAGAATCAGGATGCAGGCAAATAGAAGTAGATTGGAATGGACAGCAGCTCGGATGAATCATCTTTGGGAAGTGTTTGTGGATGTTTGAACATCCTGTAAGAGAGATACAGTCAGTAAGTTTAAACATTAATCCACTAATTTAGCATCGCACTCCGATAACATTGTCGAACTTACGATGGGCAGTTGGAAAAAGGATCAAAATCGATGCAGCAGAACTAGAGATATCATCTTTTTTTCATTCTATGCATTCCTCTTCCTTGTCTACACTTGGTGCCTACATTACCCACAATGCAACTCCACTGCTGACAGTTCAGTCGGAGATCAGAGATTCAGATGTGTTATAGTAGTGGCTAATGTAGCCTTGGGCCTCTCACTTCTTTCTTCTTTATAACTCCAACCCCTAGATTTTTTTTTTCAGATTTTCAAACTAGTCTTCATTTATTTATTTCTATATATATATATAGAAATGAATAAATAAATAAATGAATATATATTTATTTATTTATATATATATATGTATTAAATATTATATATATATATATTTATTTATTTTTATTTATTTATATATGTATTTTATTTATATATATATATATATATGTGTGTGTATATTATATATATATATACATATATATGTATAAACAAACTTTGATGTGTAAAATCAGCGGAGTTCCCCTTTAAGTATGCCCCTTACTTGTATTCTAATGCAATTGCTCTACGAATTACATTGTGTGAGCAAAGTATACTGTACATATACTTTCCCATATTGCTGCTGATTCAGATTTTGAAAGTCAACAATGACAAACCAAGACTGAGGCACAAAAACCCCTTAAAAAATAGATAAACCCCTCCCTCTCTCTGTTCCTGCTCAATCTTCTCGCCAGCTACTAAAAGGAAGCGGCCAGCTGCTGCTGCTGCTGCTGCTGATGCTGATGCTGCTGCTGCTGATGCTGCTGATGCTGATGCTACTGATGCTGCTGATGCGCTTCACGCTCACAAAGCTTGCATCAGTCATGTGAAATTCCCTCCAGAGACTCCAGAGGTGGTTCATGACTCACTGAATCGGTTACAAATGACCTTTGATCCTGAGCGTAACGCATACTGTGTCACAGCAACTCCTAACTCCCCCCACCCCCGAATGTCGACCACGTCAGTGGGACCGTGCCGTGTCTCTTGTCCCGACCTTTGCCCTGTTGTACACATATACATCACACAGATCTTCTTCTGACACGACGGTGCCGGAGATGATATTTTACTTTGGACAACAACTGTGGACTGCTGTGGAGAAGGTGGGAGGGACTGTGTGAGCATGAGACGAAGGTCTTGGTTTCTGAGGAAGTTAGATTGAAGACACTGTGTAACTGTTCCAAGTTCATTGTCTAACTGTTCCCTTTCTAACCGCTTAAGGGAGGTTGAATACACCAGCACATCCCAGCATGCACTCACCATCCATGGGCAGTTTAAGCCACCAATATGCTTCATCAGAAGTGCTTATAGCTTTAGTTTGCACTTCTTTCTCCAGCTCTCTTCTTTTCCCTTGTAAGGGGCTGTTCACATGCTGTGTTTTTTGCGCCCTCAAATCTATTGTTGTCAACTTGCCAACCTTGAGACCTTAAAAGAAGGGAAAATTTAAAACCAAAGTTTCCTGCATTGTGGCGACTTACAAATAGTGAAAATAACTATTTAGCTTCAAAGTCACTTCATTTCTACCATACTTGGACATCTGAATAAACAATGCCTGTGCACAGATCTCCACAATAGCACCTCAGGAGCCCCCCCGGAAAGCAATTGTCAATTCAATCCCTGCTCAGGTCAGACAAGTAAAAAGCAGCTCTGAACTACCTCCACCAGGTAAATAGGCACCCAGCAGTGAAGAGAAAATCGCTGCAATTACAGTCTGTTAGAGAGAGAGCGAAATTAATAGAATCAAGGAGGTGCATTTCACAGTTATTGTGTTTGGAAGTCTCCTTTTGTGCACATTTGTTCTTCTCTGTCTGCATGCGTCTCACTACAGGTGTGTCCGTGTTAATGCTTACATGACTTCGGTCATGTAAGCATTAACACAGTCATTTATCTAGCTCTAAAAACTGCCAACACTTAGGTGTAGGTGGGTGAATCACTGTTGCAATCTGCACAACCCACATGTATAGAATTAATTATGCACTGGATGTTGTTTCAGTTGAATTTCAGTAAACTGTTTCTGTAGGATTTGATTTAAGTGGCATCTTTCCTCTCTTTTTTTCAGCCATCTGCTGGCTCAGGTCTACTCCTTAGATGCTGACGTCATTTCTTTATGTGGCGTGGGCGATCCCGACTGATTTGACTGTCTTTCAGAGGCTTTAGTAGGTTCAGTTTTAGGGCTAGAGTGAAGCTACAGATATCACATGAAACTAGAAAACATGAGGAAACAACCATGTCGGGAAGGACGCTCCAAAGTTGGGCTAAATTTTAGCGAGGTAAAACTGGCATGGTCATTTTCAAAGGGGTCCCTTGACCTCTGACCTCCAGATATGTGAATGAAAATGGGTTCTATGGGTACCCACGAGTCTCCCCTTTACAGACATGCCCACTTTATGATAATCACATGCAGTTTGGGGCAAAAACTACACACTTTTATACACTTTATTTTAAATAATTCATTAATTAATTCATGTTTATTTCTGATTTATGACTAGAACAACTTGACACACAGTGCTGAGCAGCATCTCAAATTAATCTTCAGGTTCTCAGCTTTCAGATGATGTACACCACTTCTATATGACATCTACTGTTGACCTGCTATCTCCCCCTAAAGACCTCCTGGACCCCCCATAAAGAAAAGACTAAATCGTGTCTATTGTGGGCCTCAGAGGGTTAACAGTCACATCTCGGATAAAGACGATTTTATAGGCGACATTGATAATGTTTCCTCTGTAGTGGGTATAGATCGAAGCATAAACAGCCATGGGGGAACGACTCCTTGGATTCCTCGGGGACTGTAAATGTGGTGTCTTAAATAGCAGACTAAATCCTGCTAATGACAGTTTTATATCATCGAGAGGAAAAGCCGTTGTGGATTAAACCGAGTCTCACCTACAGACTATGTGGAATGTGGTGTTATAAATGGAGATTAGCAAAACCCAAATAATGCATTTCATAAATAAAGATATGGTAAGAAGTACACAAAGAATTAGTCTTGCCTCTGTCGCTTTAGAATACGTTAGTGCATATAAATACTTGGGTTTGATGCATTTATGACTTCTGAGGTTGGAACTGGGTTCCCTGTTGACTCTGCTGGGAGGTTCAGTCATAAACAAACTGAAATGTAATTATGTAATGATCGGGGCTATTCCATATATACTACAAAATGGATAATGGATAAACAAGACAGAGTTTATGTGGAGTGAATCACACAGTTCTCCATGAAGAGCTTCAGAATGATTTGTGTTGTAATGTTAATAAAAGTAAGCTTTTCTTAAAGTTGATCTATAAGCCAACGATGTTTAGTTGCACAGTTGAGAGCTGGTATTCTTCCTCTGGCCACTGAGGTTGGTAGATTATTATTATATATTATATATTATAACATTCAGGAGGAAGATGGAGAATGTGTGAGCTGTGTAATTAAGGTGAAGTGGAGAGTTTTTCTTTTGTACTGTACAAATTCTGAGGATTTAAGTGAGTTGATTTTCCATCAAATGGCTCGAAAAAAAAAGCCTGAAATATTGTGGAGTAAAGATAAGGGCTGAAACTTTGCCTCAAAAGCCTGGAAATGAAGGCAAGATGGATTATTTAATTATTTCCAGTATTATATAGTGTAACAGACAATGCCAGTGTGAAAGATGCTGATGTTAGTACGTTCTATTTTTGGACATTCCCTGTTTGGGGGATGTATACGGGACACTGTGGTTCTGGCTTGTCTGCACTTCTAGTGTCTTTTGGCCCATGCGTGTCACCATAATAAAACATTCATTAATTCACAATATTGCCACTTCGACGTCTCTCCTTCTCCTCCGTCTCCGTTTCCTCAAAGTAATAACTCAATTAAGAACGACTGAGCTGACTGGAACATGCAATTCAGCTCCACACGAACCACGTTGTGTTATTAACGTGTTGACGTAACTCAGATCTGTTCCAGCAGCCGCCCACGACACAGAGAGGAGTTGCAGAAGGAAGGAAGAGACAGCAGCGAGGAGAGGAGATGAGGAGAGGAGGGGAGGGGGAGAGAAAGAAAAAAAAAGCTTCATTTTCCTGATTGTCCACACAATATGTCCCAGAGAGGCCGCCTCCGGGAGACACATTTCTGTCACTTAAATTTCACTAAGTGCCTCCTTCTGTCGTCTCGAGACCATTGTTTGCCTTCACCTCCACCACAAACAAAACTCCCATTGAGGCAAGAGCGCACAAGCCTCCGGTGATGTCATGATCACCATGGTAACTATCCTCCTTCTCCCTCCCTCCCTCCCTCCTCCCTCCTCCCTCCTTCCCTTTCACCCTCTTTGATCCTTTAAATCTCCTCAGAGTGAGAGTGACGTCCCATCTGTCTGCCGCTCTAATACGTCCTCGCTGCGAACATACAGGCTACACCGTGTGACTGTAATGTTGCCAATAACTCGCCGGGACACGAGTGACGTAACTTCCGGGTCATTTCCATAATGGTTGAAGAGCAGAAAAATAACGCTATTTTTAAATCTTCTCTCTCTCGTATCGTGCACAGACTGCTCACACAGGTGGTCAGTCGGCATACTGACACCTCCTCGTTTTAGATTCATTTCACCAAGAAAACAGCGAGTGATTAGAGGTGGGAGGAGGGACGTTGAGGAGGAATAGAAAAAAGAAAGAAAGAAAGAAAGACAGCTGCTGTTTAGTATGCATTTATGTGTTGATTTATGAGGGAGAGATGAGGTAGGGGACATCGGCCTCTGAGATGGATGAGATAGATAGGTGGTGGTGATTGATGAGGGCCTCAACGCTGGTGAACACTGCACAGATGAAATGATGGAGAGAGAGAGAACGAGAGAGAGAGAGAGGGCATACACAGAGAGATATCAACTTAAAAACTATGTCCAGCATCAGAAACTTGATCCTGATTTACATCACCATTACCCATCACCCCCTGCTCCGTCTGGGAGACGGTGACAGTGTCCTCTGGGAGGACCGGAGCCATATTCTACCTTTTGCACTCTGTTTGGATATCAGCCTGAATTATGTATGATAACATGGAAAGTTTGTTTTTACTCATCTTTGTGCTTCACTGCATGCAAAACTGGATCGCAAGCTTGACTGTGATTTTGTCAGGAACCTCAGTACACTCGGGAACCCAGTTTATTCCCATTAAAGCTGCAGTAGGCAGAATGTTTTTGACATCATTGGGTAAAAAAAACTATAATAACCTTTCAGCATATTGTAATTCAAGTGTTCTGAGAGACTTCTGCTCCTCCTCATTACTCTGTTTTCAGACTTTAAAAAATCGAACCCGTGATGGGAGACTTTGACCAATCACAGGTCATTTCAGAGAGAGAGCGTCATTCAACGGAGGCAGCTGTCAATCAGTCGCAAACTCTGAATTACAGAAATTGGGTATCACTGTAAAGCTGAGACTCTTGTGGATCCAATGAGCCCAACTGTATTCATGTATGATGATGTTAGTCCCCATAGGAGACATTTCATTGTAGTGAGACCATTTATTTTTGAAACTTGACCTCACTGTATAAAATGACCTGTGGTGACCTCTAGGATAATCACAGCCTCATGAAATGTTACAGCCACAAACTAGAGACCTAGAGCATTCAGAGGATGGATGGATCAAACTAGAGACCTAGAGCATTCAGAGGATGGATGGCTTTCCTATCTAGATTGACAAGAAGGGGGTTTCTGAGCAGTTTACACATCAGAAGTGTTCGCCATCCAATCGCTGAAAAATGCAATTCTTGCAGAAATCTCCAAAATGTCAAAAGTTTTTGATCCCAAATCACAGCATGGCTTTTTCTCTGGTGTTCCTCAAGGTCTTGGTGTCTTAATGTGGTATTTTGGAGGGATTATTGATCATTTTTATCAATTCTCCAGTGATAAAAATAAATTTAGCACCAAATCTGTGTAACAAATGGTATCAACCCAAAAATTGCTGCAACAACTTATGAGACATAATAGAGCATGGGGACCATCATATACTTCTATCATAATGTTCTAAACCCTTATAGAACAACTTGACGCACAGTGCTGAGCAGCATCTCAAATTAATCTCCAGGTTCCCAGCTTTCAGATGATGTACACCACTTCTATGTGACATCTACTGTTGACCTGCTATCTCCCCCTAAAGACCCCCTGGACCCTCTAAAAAAGATAAAAACTGATCTATTGTGGGTCTCAGGGGGTTAAAATAAATGGTTCATTTCTTAATGAATAAATAAACATGAATCAACATTTAGAGAAGGGCTTGAGATATGGATAAGCCTAACCTACAAAGAAAGTTGTTTTTTAATCTTCGTGTGTATCTAAAGAGCCAGCCAAGGCTCTGAGGCTGCTTGTGCGTGTCATGTCCTCCGCTCTAGCTGATAGTAGTGAAGACCTGCTGGCATCGATCACTCTCGCTCTCACACACAGACTCCGGTATATTATGTAAGGGCACAGGTTTATTTTTAGAGAGCGCTATCAGAGGAAACGCCCACTCCCCCCCCCACCCAACCCCACCCCAGGCTTTTGGCCCAGTTGTGCTGGTTCCATCATGTGGGAGAAGGAGAACATATGGATTACATGCTGTGTTGACTAGAGCAGCGTTAAAGTGTGAGACTGCGGTGAAACATGTTACTATTGCAGGAGGTGCTTCAATCCTCTGATTCAGATGGACGAAATAACTGATATGTGCACCATAATAATTAAACGGGCGACCACAGTAACAACCATTCATCCTTGTTATTGTCCTTTTTGTTGTTCTTATCGGAGCCTGGGTCGTGGCGATCATCCAGAGGTCAGGCCTCAGTGACCGTGGTCAAACACGGCTCCTTGTGTGTTATGAAATGGGGACAATACTCTGACCCGGTTAGCACTGTTGTGCCGCACGTTATTCCTGATGGATTTATACGTGCAATATAATGTAAATTAAAATGCTTACAGGGAGAAAAATGCATGAAGAAGCCGTTATACATTTAGAAATGATGATGGCAGACCAGGAGACTCCCAGGAGAATAAACGGGAGACAGTTGCAGTGAACAGACAGATGGTGAGAGAGACACAAAGAAGAGCAGAGACAGTGAAGGAGAAATAAAGCAGGATATAAAGTCCGAGTCAGAGGGAGGGAATGTGAACACACACAGGGGGAGAAAAATTGAGGTGGCGGTCAGCCAACGGTCACGTGAACAGAATTCAGAATCCTGTAATGAGAACCAGAGTCTCATTTGGATGCATGTAAATATATTCAGTATGAACTCAGTTGTGAAATCAAGTTTTTTCCTACTGTGGCTTTTATCCAGGGTTAAATCCTTTTCTATCTTTTAATGATTTTGAAAAGGTAATGCATGCTTCAATCACCACACGTCTTGATTATTGTGATGCACTTTACGTTGGTGTTGGCCGAGCCTCTTTGTGTCGCCCGCAGCTCGTTCAGAACGCAGCAGCTCGTCTTTTAACTGGTTCACGTAAGCGTGAGCACATGTCCCCTATTCTGGCTTCTCTTCACTGGCTCCCTGTGCGTTTTAGGATTGATTTTAAGATGTTATTATTAACATATAAATCGTTAAAGGGACTCTATGTAAGAATCAGAAATTGCTTGTTAACAGCGACACCTGTGGCCGTTAAGTCAACTAAAGTCAGCGTCCTGTTGTTCACGCTCGCGCTTGTGCTCGCACTACATAGACATGAACGAGCATCGCTCAAAACAGTGAGGAGACACACGTCAGCTAAAAGCACAATATCACTCTATATTTCAGCTGCTTGGCAGTAATGTTAGCTGACCAGACCAAGGTCTCTCCATGAATCACTGCTGATCCTAGTGTTGGCTTTTCCTGCCTCAGCCTCTCGACCTCGGTCGGAGGGAACAGGGGAGACGCCGGAGTTTTGGTCGGAGACGATAACGTTTCTCTCTGCGGAGCCCCGTCACTTCACAAGACACGGGAAACCTCTGTTGGTCTGAAGGAGCTGCAGCAGTTATTTCTGACCAAACGTCCACTGAACATTCACTAGATATTCTCAGAGCTAAACTAACTCTTCTGCAGTGTGTTGTGTGTGCGCATGCACGTGAGAGTGGAGCGAGAACGAGCGCGGTGTGTGAGTGAAGGCAAGCAGGCAGAGGAGCAGAGTACAGCAGAGACTACTTTGCGGTTTTGGTGCTTCCGTGTAGTTTGTGTTGGAGTCTTAACAGCGAATCCACACACAAGCGTGCATGGGACACTGACTCACAATGATTTATATGTGTAAGAAGTTACAAACAGTCCATTATTTTAATTTCCTGTTGGTTTTAAGTTGGTCTTAGTTGTTTTATGTGTTGTTTTTCTGTTTTTATGTATAATTGTGCAGCACTTTCGTCAACTTTTGTTGTTTTTAAATGTGCTTTATATATAAATTTGGATTGGATTGGACATTCCTCACAAGTTCAGAAAACGGCCGAGCCAGTTTATCGCGGTATGATGCTTTTGTCATTAGTCATTATGGAGCACCGGAGGACTCAGATTACCTGTCTCATGCACTACTGTCAGGATATAGTGACCGTTTTATAAATAAAACCTTTTTTAAATCCTATTTGCTCCGTTTCTACCCGCTGCTACTTTAACTGAATAACTCTTTTATACAAATACAACCACGTTACTAGTGATGGAAACTGTGCCCAAAACAATCCTGACATTACACATGCCCAGTAGAGTTCAGGCATGCATATCTCCCATTAGACACAGTCTCACAGCCTTTTGATCACCTCCCCCCTATACCCCCTCTTACCACACCGCTCAATGGTCCCCTTGTTCAGAGCTAGTTCCCTAGATGTGAGGCTTTGTGGAAGCAGCATTTAAACTTGTTCCTTTGTGCATAAACATGGATGGAGGGATGACAGAGTGATGAAAAGTAACAAGCAAGCCGACGCGGGAGAGGTCACTGTGGGGCCCGATCCTCGTGGATAATCATAGAAACTCTGCAGAGCACAAGCAGCAGCCACCGGGGACGGGATGAAGAACCCGAGAAGAAGGGGGGAGCAGGTGGAATAATCGTTATCTGAGAGATGAGGGCTGTTTCAGGTCAGATTATTACCGGCAATGAAAACTGAAAAGGGTGCATGAAGAAAGGTGAGGGCGGGGAGATCTTTGTGGTTTAGCATTTTATGAGTCGGTGCTATCTGTGGCACACCTGTGAGTGAGGGGACAAGAGGGAGAAGGGAAGGAAGAGGAAGGCAAGCATCTAGGGCTGTAACGATACCATACGTATCACTTTCCATGGTTCGGATACAATTAAAGGACAATATTTGGCTCACCTAGAGCGATACGATACGATTCAGTGATTTGAAATCGATTCAGAAACTTTTTTTTTGTCAAAAGTTCAATCAGTGTGAAATAATTATCTGAAACTGGACAGAGCAGGTCAGGATTCCTCAAAGTTTTCCTTGTAAGGGAATCAGGGGGGAAATGAATTATGGCTATAAACAAGTAAACACAACGATTAATGGCAAATACACACACCTTTAATTTGAAAATAATAAAATGTGCAACTTAAGGACCCGCTGCTTCAGTTCTCATTTTCAAAGCAAAAGGTAGAGCAATAATATTTAACAAAAGATAAAATACAACCAACTTCTCTGCAGGTGGTATAACCACAGTTAAAACAAAATAAACAACATTGGCATCTCATAATGACTGATCTATTTGACTTCAGGATATCTCTGACTACATACATGCTGAAAATCAAACATTTTTACTGCATTGATTTAGATATTTTTCAAATTAAAAGTCCCTAGAAGTGTCTGATTCAACTTTTTCTTATGGTGGAGTGTTAAAGAAGTTAACAAAAATCACAATAAATCAAAATATCGAAGCGCAATACAAATCGAATCGGCACCCAAGTATCGTGACAGTATCGAATCAGGAGATGTGTGTACAAGCTGCTGGATCCTGTCATAGTCATGTGTGTGTGTGTGTGTGTGTGTGTGTGTGTGTATCCTGGTTTGCCTCTCACCCAGAAGCGAGTCTGTTTAATGAGACTTTACTGCAGATTTTACACAACGTTTACATGCACAGGTAAACACACTGAGTCTTAATGCATTCTAATGAAGCCAAACATACATGCTGTCGTACCACCCTGCATCTCAACCTCTCATAAAACATCACTGTTGTTTTTTAAAGACTATTATTATATGACACCTCTGACATGATGCCCAGCTCAGGAAAAGGGAATATTGTAAGTCGTCAGGCTTCGATAACCTCAGGCTAGAATATGAGGATGCCATAATGACACGGCACCCTGAAGGACGACGGGGAGCCAGAGGATATGTGGCTTACCTCCAAGTTCCCCACACACAAAAACACAAGAGCAGATACGATCGATACCAAATGGAGCTCGGAGCTAAAAATACGTGCGGCCGAGCGGCCGCGAGGTGAAACATGAGCGCTGGAAATTAGAAAGGGGACAACAATAAAGGTAGCATTTAGTGATCTGACAGCGCCGGCTCACGTTACTGACAAACCGGGGCTCCATTTACATCTTGACATCCACATGCAGCTCATGAAAGCGCTCCATGCACCACTGAAATAAGAAACTCAAATTTCCTTACTAATAATAATACTGTGTCAGATGAAATGAACTGGCACACATAGACTGTTATTATGAATCTGCTGTTATAATGAGTACTTTATGAGACTGTGAAATGCCTGATGCTGTAACGCTAACAAACATACTTGCAATAGACTCAGAGTTTTAGTTAGAAAAATGAATTCAAATCCGTCTATTTAAATGTAATTGGAGAAGTAAATCTGTCTCAGCTTTGCCAGGATTTAATAAAAAATAAGCTTCCCTCATTAATGTGGAACCATCTCTTATATCTCGTGTGCTGTCACACATTTATTACTAAAATAGTCTAGATGAGTGTTATATTAGAGCAAGCAGATTGAATTTCGATCCGTTATTACACCTTAGCCAATACATAGAATAATAACATCAATCGATGCACATTGGACCTTGGACATTGGACACTTTGTTCTACATAGGGCTGTCAATCAATTCAATTATTTAATCATGATTAATAGCACATTTTTGTCTGTTCTAAATGAACCTTAAAGGGAGAGTGGGACATATATGGGAGTGGACAAATATGCTGCTTTATGCAAATGTATGGATATATTTATTATTGGAAATCAATTAACAACACAAAACAATGATAGATATTGTCCAGAAACCCTCACAGGTACTGCATTTAGCATAAAACAATATGCTCCAATCATAACATGTAAAACTGCAGCCCAACAGGCAACAACAGCTGTCAGTGTGTCAGTGTGCTGACTTGACTATGACTTGCCCCAAACTGCATGTGATTATCATAAAGTGGGCATGTCTGTAAAGGGGAGACTCGTGGGTACCCAGAGAACCCATTTACATTCACTGATCTGGAGGTCAGAGGTCAAGGGACCCCTTTGGAAATGGCCATGACAGTTTTTCCTCGACAAAATGTAGCTTAAGTTTGGAGTATTATTTAGCCTCCTTCACTAAAAGCTAGTATGACATGGTTACCAATGGATTCATCAGGTTTTGTAGTTTCATATGACACCAGTATCTTCACTCTAGCTTTAAAACTGAGCCCGCTACAACCAAAAAATCACAAGTTGCATTAATGCGTTATAAGAAATTAGTGGCGTTAAAACAAATTTGCGTTAAGGCATTATATTGCCGTTAACTTTGACAGCTCTAATTCGACAGATTTATTTGTCACCTTATTAATATTGGATTGCTGACATTGTTCAGTGTGGCTTTTTCTTACTTCTGATTATTCCCAGATGGATCAGTCGTCAGTGACTCTGGTTTCCATCGAATTATTGAAAATAATGGTATTTAGTGCAAACTGAGATCTGCTCTAATGAGTACATGTTGAGTCCCGTCTGTAGTTGCTTCCTAAAATGTTTCCTTAAAAAGACACAATTCCTTTTTCAGACACAATCCTGCGAGCTTGAACTCAACTTTACTCAGTCATGCTGTTTTCCATCAATGATGCTGTCCACCCGCTCTTTTATTCCTCCGGTCCCTGCAGAGTATTGCCTTCAGCTCATCCAGGCTGCTGCAGCCATGTGTTGTTACCCTCCAGTGTGCAGGATGGAGTGGTCCCTCCTGCACTCCATCCTGGACTGCTGCTCATCCCAGACTCATAAACCCGGAGCACAGAGCTGCTGAGGGAGGTTCATTCCCAGACAATCCCTCTGCTCCACCTTAAAGCCCGGTCCTCTCAGGCACTAACTTCATCCTTCCTTTGGGGGGTTACCTGATGAGCTATAACTCCATAAAATGGTATTTTCTTTCTCCTGGCTCCGCTACAGTACAAATCACTGGGTTCAAATTTGATGCAGTGTGGATCGATATAGCACCGACACAAGGTCACACAGTGCCAATGGGTTGTTTTGACCCTGTGTTAGAACACTTACAACACTAGTGTTAGACTAACCTGCAACATAATATGAGGTGTTTTGCTAATATTCTCAACTAAATGGTAATTTATTGTAATTAGTAATTCTTTAATGTTTAATTCTTTGTTAATTTCTGCACCGAAACTTATCAACGATTGGTCTAACTTCCCATTCATATCTGTTAACAGTGTGTTTATTTAACATCCTGATAGAAAACAGACAAATAAACAAATAAACAAGGTGAAAACATTGACTTTTTGTCGGACACTTTTTCAGAATTTTTTTGGATATCTTCCAGACTTTTTTTTGGATCTTTTTGGGATATTTTTCGGACATTTTGAGTTTTTTTGAACATTTTTCAAAATTTTTCTGAATTTTTTGGATATTTTTTGACTATTTTCGGACTTTTTTCAGAAATTGTTTTGGGCAGTTTTTGGAAATTTTCCAGACATTTTTTTCACTTTTCTCTTACACTTTTTGACTTTTTTTCCTGACATTTTTCAGACATTTTTAAGACTGTTTGGGATTTTTTTCAGACTTTTTTTTTCTGAATTTTTTTTTTTACTTTTTCTGACTTTTTTCTGACTTTTTTTAATATATTTTTCTGACTTTTTTAACTTTTTTTTCGGACATTCTTCAGACTTTTTTTTGATTATTTCTGACTTTTTTTCTGACTTTTTTGTTTTGTTTTTTGGGACATTTTTCAGACTTTTTTTAATATATTTTTCTGACACTTTTTGACTTTTTTTCCGACATTTGTTTGGACATTTCAGGATATTTTTTGGACTTTTTCAGATTTTTTTTTAACATTTTTTGGGATATTTTTCGGACATTTTTCGGATATTTTTTTGACTTTTTTCGGACTTTTCTCTGAGACTTTTTGACTTTTTTCGGACATTTCTCAGACTTTTTTGGGATTTTTTCAGACTTTTTTTTCTGACATTTCTTTTTTTTGTACT
>CAKAOI010040211.1:0-13486 GCA_916701655.1 Sebastiscus albofasciatus | reverse complement strand
CCCCCCCCCCCCCCCCCGCGAGCTCTCAAGGTCTCAAGGTCCCTCCGTTGTTCCTCCGATTGTCTGATCCATTCAGGTTTAGAGAACACCCTCATCATCATCGTCCTCATCATCCTCATCATCAGATCACAGCGATGTTCATATTCCATATTATTATTATTATTACACACTGAGAGCAGCTGCTGAGTCTATTACAGCATTCATGTCTCTGTAGATCTACGACACACAGACGATGGATGGATTATTATATTGATTTAAGGGCTGTCGATCAATTAAAATATTTAATAGTGATTAATCTCACATTATTTTTCTGTTCTTAATGAACCTTAAAGGGAGATTAGTATTTAAACCTCTTATCAACATGGGAGTGGACAGATATGCTGCTTTATGTAAATGTATGCATATAAATATATGAATCAATGACAGATATTGATCAGAAACCCTCACAGGTTCTGCATTTAGCATAAAACAATATCACATATCAACAATCAGAACAGGTCAAACTGCAGCCCAACAGCAGCAGCAGCTGTCAGTGTGTCAGTGAGCTGACTGGACTATGACTGACCCAAACTGCATGTGATGATCATAAAGGGGGCATGTCTGTAAAGGGGAGACTCGTGGTACCCAGAGAACCCATTCACATTCACTGATCTGGAGGTCAGAGGTCAAGGGACCCCTTTGGACATGGACATGACAGTTTGGAGCGTTATTTAACCCCTTCATGACCAGCTGGTCTGACCTGGTTGGTACCGATGGATCCATCAGGTTCTCTAGTTTACTATGAAACCAGGATCTTCTCTCCAGCTTTAGAACTGAGCCTCTGAACCTAAAAACCACAAGTTGCGTTAAAGAAATTAACAAAGAAATCTGCAAAGTGTGCCAGCGTGGTTTATCAGCAGAGTCAACGCTGACGGAAGTAAATATTTCATTCACACATCAGTATGCAGATGTGTTTGACTGATATAACGAATAAATGGCACAGACGTGTGAAAGACTCGCCTGTGAATACGTCATGGGCTTTTACTGTGGAAGGTAAGAACAGAAGGAGCGGGTTTGGTCTGCGCTGAAAGGAGGAATAAAGTTTGCCGACGGAGCCTCCGGGATGCTTCATGAATATAGACACAACTTCAACCCGTTCGTGCAACGTGATCGGTTGATGCCTTTATTTGCAGTGATCTTCCAGATCAATTGAGCCCATGGAGCCGGCGGGAGCGTTTCCTTTAACTCCGCCTCTCAGTCCGCGGACAGGCCCAGCCCGCGGACTGAACGGAGAAAGGAAAATAACTATTAGTTAATTTTACAACTTTTAGGACCTAATGATTTAAATAAGGACTATTCAAGTGTTCTTACTGGAAAGTTGATTTACCTTTAAAATAAATGATCCACTGAGTTACAGACGTCTCTTTTCTAATGGAAGTCTATTTTATTATATATATACATATACATATGTATATATATGGAAGTCTATGGGAAAAAGTCTTTTGTCCACTACATAAAATTAGCTTCAAAGCCCGGCGCTCTTCCTGGGGGCTTGGTTCCATTACGTTGTGCCGCATGGCGCTGTCGGGGTTTGTTGTTTCAGTCATGAACATCTTCACACAACGCGGCTAGGAGCCTCAGAAGACCTTTAAGAACACGGACGAGTTTTCTGAGCTTTTGCGCCGCGAATAAAGGCATCAACCGATCACGCTGTACGTCACGCTGCACGTCACGCTGCACGTCACGCTGCACGTCACGCTGCACGTCTCCGTAGTCCGAACCAAGACAGGAAACCGGTGTTTTGTTTTGTAAGTCACGTGAAGATTAATGCGTGTTTTTTAGTGATGTTTGAAAGTTGTGTTACGTTGTTTCCGAACGTATTTTACTTAGTCTACGTACTTATTTTAAGCCCAACCATGATGTTTTTCCGTTAACCTAACTTAGTGGTTTTATGCATGGTTTCAGATGACAGGAGAAAAGGCTAAAACGCGTCCTCATGACTCACATGTAATGTCACGCTGTTTATACGCCTTCCCGTCAGACCGCGTTGGGAGAGTTTCACATCCATCAAAGACTTTAACACCCAGCATATCCACCTCGAGCAGCTCGTCCTGTGAATCTCCCCGTCTCCGTTGTTCCAGGTGTAGCTCGGCGGTCGCTCGGCTCCCGGCAGGACGGCCGTTTGTCCTCCATTTTTCCTTATTTGCAGCTCACGCTGCGCTTTAATGACGGCGACAACCTGACAGCAGGTACCGGCGCTGTGAGTCATCGGGACGCGGTGAGCCGGGTTAACTGTGAGTCAGGATGACATCAGTAATTACTCACCACCACGAGGTGCTTCAGTGATAAAGTGTCTGCTTTTTAAATGGAAGGGAATTAGCCTGAATGTCAGCGTGATGCTGCTCACGGAGATCAGAAGGTCACAGCGTTTGATCAAAGCAAAGGCCAACGTGTCGGACGCCATGCTGAACCCGCAACCTGCTGCTGGAGCTCTCCTCCGACCTTTGACCCCCTCTGCTGCTGCTGGGTAAATCCACTGAGCAAACAGAGAGGAACTCTGCATAATTTACACAGAGATGTCTCCAGCTTAAAGACCGAACCGGTGTTTAGAAAGATTTCAAAGCACATTTAATCCCCTCTAAACCTGCACGGATACCCTTTGGTCTTAAAACTATGCATCTCCATGGTGACGGGCACGGCTCACGGCCGCGCACCGACTGATGATCCAAAACACACTATCACACTTTATCTCATATCGAGTCTCAAACTCTCCGTTAAATCAACATTATTCATTGAATGTCACAGTAATGGTCAGAGTCATCGGTTCATGGGTGACTTCATAGAGACACATATTAATTAAAAGGGTTTTATTACCTTAGCACATGGCTTACAAGGTTATTAACGGGTTATTAATGTTAAATGGACCATTACATTTATACAAAATCCTCTGAATGACTGTTGACCGATTACCTTTAATGTCTCCTTTTCTTTTTCAGCCTAACAGCGATTCAATTATGGAGTTTTATTTTTTCTCCTCTCAGTTAGTTAGTTAGAAACGTTACGGTCCACATCTAAATATAAATTATAAGTCTGTGTACTTTTTCATTTTATTTGTATTTCTTTATCGTAGAGTTCTTCGTGCTGGGAGACGTGAATCAGTTTATCCAGCCTGTTCTCATTCCCAGGGCGTCAAATACCGACGCGTTGTCGCGGCCGTTAGGCGAACAAGGCACCCTGGAAGCACAAGGCTTTTATTCGGAGACCGCTGTTCGTGTCCCGCGAGTCACGTTATGATCAGCTGTTAGTTCGTGTCCCGTGTTCACGACGTTCAGTGTCATTTTCACGGTACAAACGTAGTGATTTTAAGCCCAAGTAACATGTTCCTTCATCACCATGAACACACACGGTAGTTTATTCTCTAACTCACCGTCCTGCTGCCTCTAACACTCACCAGACCAACACATCTGGATTCATCCGCCGCTGGAGATATCCAACTCCGTCTCACGGCAGTTCGTGAAATAGTCACAACGCGATGAACACGAATCTATTTAATTCGTGTTCATAGACACAAACTTCCCTTTTTGTCCGTGACGCTCAGTGCGACTTTCAACAACGAACTTTTAGTGCATTTTCTTACGAATGTCCAGCAACACGAGACACACGTGTCAATTTCCGCTCCAGTCTTTTCAAAATAAAACTACTCAGTTAGGTTTAGGAAAAGATCGTGGTTTGAGTTTAAATAACACCGGAAGTGCCGTAACCTAGGTACCGAAGTTACGTGACAAATAAATCAACGTTGACTTCTGGTTTCACGCGGGACATGAACGGCGGCCTCCTGGTGACAGTCTGGTGTTTTTAGACCCGCCCATCCACCCGACCTCCTCCCTACACGGCGTTCGGTCCTCTCTTTACGTCCCGGTTCACAATTAGGTGGTATTACATATGAACTGATTTCGGGCCGACCATCACGAAAAAAAAAGTGAAATTCGTGTCTATGTACTCGAATCAGTAAATTCAGTGTTGTGAGTATTTAATTAACTATTTATTATAGCTGCCGTGCGACTGGGCTGAAACAGTTCCTCCTGTTTGTTTGATAGAAACTACAGCTGATTTAGGAAAGATGTTTTTAAAAATGAAACTATAGTTATTGTATAGAATATAAAACATTTTGGGGTTATGAATACAGAGATTCACTTTAATTAGAAAAAACAGTTAATGAATGTTCGTGTACAGCCGGTGTGTTCTTAAAGCTCTGCGGTAATTAACGGAAACCTCAAGTGGGTTTGAACGGTGTGTGTGTATGTGTGTGTGTGCACGCGTGCGTACACGTGTGCATGTGCACGTGGCTTTGTTCTCCAGACTCGTCTCTTCCTGTCGGACTTCCAGTCCGCTGAGCTGCTGTTCTGATCTGCAGCGAGCGGCTTGACAACCTTTTGCTCATCCGAGGAAAATTCCATTACAGGCTGTTAGGACATGAGTAATGGCAGCTCTCCGGTTAACCGGCTCGGATGGAGGCAGACTAATGCTCGGCCATCAGTTCGCCTTCCTCTCAGACAGATATTTGGCTTCGTGTCTGCAGCTCATCTGCTCGGCTTTCTCTTTGCTCCGTGCCCGAAGGGGAAGCGAGGAGCGGCCGGCCGTCTTCCAGAGGAGCGATCATCTGTTCGGACGACCCACCATGTGTTTCTGAAACGCTTCACAACCCTCCGCAGGTTAACGCTCTTTAACGAGCGTTTCCATCTAAAAATAGTGTTTCACTAAATGCAACACATTTTATTACAAGACAATGAAAAGAGGCAACGACACCCATCCAACCTACAGCTCGTTATTAGGAAACTACAGCACCTCTACAACACACCTGAAGAGAAAAGCTCACCGCAACACCTATAAGCTTGTTTTAGAATAAGAACAATATTAGCATACATATATATATATATATATATATGTATATATATATACATATACATATATGTATATGTATATATATATATATGTATTTCATAAGACATCTGTACACTGCTGAACACCTACATGCACATAGAAATCATGATTAACTATCTTTTAACACATTAAATGTATGATATTCAATCGCACATTTAATGAATTTACAGACATTTAAAAAATGAATATGGATAAAAAAAAGGTTTACCTTTTGTGCTCATTAGTTTGTTCCATGTTGTTTTATTGAGGAGAACAGAACCAGAACAGCCGGTCTGGGTTCACCACTAACTCTAACATCACACTTCAACACTTTGATTTTAATTAAATCTTGGAACAGATCAGTTTAGATTAAATATTTCTCCCACCCCCAAAGAACTTTGAATAAAAGGAAAGCAGAAATACGCAGAGAGTGATCAGTACGGTTGCAGAGCCTCTTGCTGCGAGGCCACAAAGGGAATATCATAATCTAAACCTACAGACTTCATACAGACGATCTGTAGTTCCTATCAGCTCAGTCGATGTGATGAAGGCGAAGACGCATCACGCTGTGTATGACAGAAGTCCAGATCCGGTCCACGTCAACATGGCAAGCCAGCGGAACCAAAAGAGCATGAATGAGCGTGATGTCTGCTTCCTTCTGTCGCGGTTGTTTGTGTTAAAGTGGGACGGACGGGCCCGGAGGTCAACACCGAGAGTCAAACCGTCAAAATCACCATAAATGGGAAGAAGTGGTTGTCAGTGTGCTGCAGAACGCTGGAATCAATCTCTCTCTCTCTTCTCTCCGCTTCGCTGTTTGTAGTTTGATTCCTCTGAAACAATTTGATTAAAGTGGCTGGTTGACTTAATTCAGAAGGAAAGCTCGGCTACATTTGCTTATCATTCCCTTTGAAGTCCTTTTCCCACCCAGCAACGCTCCGTCCTGGAGTCACGGCTGTTTTCATCATCTTTTCATTATTTGAAAGGAGAGAGAAAGTGAGGAAAAAGAAATGCCACTATCTCATTACTTTCACAATTATTTTAGTGGCTGTCAGGAAATAAGGCCTAATCACAATCAAAAAAGGGAAAAATGTTATTGTTTGAACGGATTTTGATCTGGCAGCGCCTCGTCGACGTTCAAACGCCGGCTGAAAGACTTGATTTCTTTTACTGCTGCTTTCAAAGGAGTCTTTCATCTGCAGGAATTTTTGACATAATTCACAAGTCAATCTGACTGGTTGCATGGTGCAATGTCAGGGAAGGTAAAGCACATTAGAGGCAGAGAAAAGTCGACATTTACTACAAAAAATATCCATCATGAGGGAGTCGTTTAATCCTGCAGTGAGTCATAAAAGCTTCTTTATCCTGAGAAAACCGGTGAAAAGCCTCCGACGGAAAAGAAACTGTACTTGTTCAGACGCTTCAAACGCTGATTGATTAACGTGATTCAAGGACTTTATTTAATTGACATAAACATGAAAGTGGAAGAGCGAATCCGCTGTAGGAAATATCTGAGCAAACTGACACAGGGACTACAAAGACCACGTTCACTGTGAAGAGATGAAATGATGCCGTATTAACACTTTGGACAAATGTATAATGTGTTTTTATTACAGTAATTGTTCATATTTGTATTCATGATCAAATCTCAGTGAACTTTCAGTGGTTCTCCTCCTCTTCATCTCTTCATCTCCTCATCCCCCTTTCCTCTTATATACTGGCTGCTGGTGAAGGTGTTGTACTTCAGGTGAGGAGAGGATGTGGAACAGGAAACAGGAAGTCTGGTTTCAGTAAAACCAGGAAACACGACACATTTTAAAAATTGGGCCGGTTATTTTTCCGGATCAGCGGACGGTTGATGAGCGGTCTGAGGTCACTCCTGATTCAACGGGGCCATGCGGTCGTTACGACACTTCAGTCCCATTGTGCTATAAAGGTATTATTCAGACTATGACAGTAGTCTGAATGTGATGTGGGTCAGGTTAACAGCATATTCTGTTTTTGTGTCTGACGCGTGTCTCATGCGGGTAGTGTGTCCACCACTTAAGACGTGGGACATGCCGATATCGTTCAGGTTTCAGGAGGGACATGGATAACAGCGCATTCGGAATATGCACCTCGATGGGGGTTTCTACGTCAGTTGGCGACACGGCCTCTCGCCTGTTCACGGCTCTGAGCGTTGAACACAAACCAACTGGTTTGCAGAGTTTTAAGCCTGAAAAGAAAAGAAGGAGAAACACACCTCCCTTTTAAACGTTATGAAAGACTTGGATATCAACAGGTGTCGAGGCTGTTTTCACACCGCCGAACAAGTCCGCTACCGGTTCCGTTAATCGGAGTACGCAGAGCTGCATGTCAATGAGAACATTAGTGGTATACTCCTGTTTATCAGCCGTGTCGACAGTTTAGTAGAACATCGTGTTTTTCAGAATGGGGAACATTTTGAGCACGTAAACGTAGTCGGTGTCGGAGTTACTTTATACGTCATCAGGAGGATGATGCTTCGTTGCGTAGCAGCAAAAGTGAATCCAGGTTCCCAGATGTCCCTGCGTTGTTTTGCCGACACCGTCTGCATCAGAACCCCCCCCCCCCGCTCAAAGGCTGCGTCTCATTGAAATGAACGAGGGAGCTGCATTTTTCATCCTGTACTGTTTCCTGTCTGAGCAGAGCCGCACAGCCTTCCAGCTTTAGAAACCAACGCCAGCCAGCGTCACATTTCTCTCTTCTCCTTTCATTTCCTCTCTCATCAGCAGCGCTACTGTTGTAATGAAGGCTGTTATAATGGAAGTGAGAGCAGCGGGGTTAAAGCACATACAGCACTAACGGGATGCTAAATCCAGCAGCAGGTGAGCGATCGATGGCCGTCAGCTAACAGTAGAGGAGGAGGGAGGCGTGGTGATGATCACGTCTAGCGCCCGGCTCCTCCTCGTTTCCTGTCTCCGTGATGAGCGGGTTTCTAACGCCTTGCTGCCAGGAAGGAAACCCAGATTAAAGTCACTGTCCCCTCAACGTTAAAGATCAGATCAGATAAGTTAACATACACAGAAATAACTCCTCATCTGTAGTCGCTGGTGTCCTTTACAGCCGGTATCTTCTGTCCTGACGCTCCGCCAGGCCTCCTGGACCGCAGCCATCTTCACTTCCTTCTTGGTTCGGGGGGATTTTCCTCCAGTCTGGTCTCCAGCAGTGAAACACTTGGTTGAACTGATGGACTGAGGTCACGTCCCTGATTCAGTCTTTCAACAACATGCCTGTCTTGTTCTAGAAGAAGTTTGGTCCAGTCAGTGTGACTAACACTTTCTGTGAATGTCTCTGTTGTCCATCACGATTAAAAGGTCCAAACATCCGCTCAGAAATATGAGTAAAAGACGCTCATTACAACTCATGAACTCAGAATCATCACTTTTTTAGGTTATATAATATATTATGACTTTTTTCTCTAAATCTCAGATGTATTTTTGTCCTCAATGTGGTCCTAGCACTCCGTCGTACCGTCGTACCGTAGACCTACAACAATGATCAATAAAATGAAAATGTAAACAAAGAACAGTTGTTAATGTCCATGTTTAAACTCCACAGGGAGCCGCTGGAGAGGAGCTGAAGAGACGCAGGCTGCTGACCGCTGGTTTATACCTACTCTGAAATACGACCAAATAAAAGTCCCTGAAAACTTCCTCCAGTCCAAAAAACACCTTCTGGTTCAGTTTGGTCGTCTGCATCGACAAAGCATTTTGGATTCTCAGATTTGTGCTTCTGGCTTCTTCGCCATAGCAACAGCAGCAGATGCTCATGGGTATTATGGGTATTATAGTAATATAGTAATATAGTATTTACAGCCGTCTAACAAACCAAACTGACATGAAACGGGATTTTTCAGAAACAAAGTTGAGAAAATCGAACTGAAGGTGGAAACATAAACCTTTAGGACTGTTACCTTACCAATAACAGAAGTATTCAAAGCTTCGATGTATTAAAATAAACCTTTTTGACACTAATGTTTTTGCAGCGCTGAAGACACATGCATGTTGAAAACGACAGAGGGATGAATTATTTACATACAGTGCATGTATGTATGTTTAATTAATGCACTGTGTGTTAGGGAGAGAAGTTCAGCAGTGTAATGAATCCTATTAAGAGTGAGCGTCGGTGAACTCGCGAGGTTTTCTGGCCTCGTCACCTCGTTACGATCACCGCAAAGTGCTGCTTAATTATTCCTCGCCACAGGGCCAAATGTTCATTATGCCACAACTAATTACTGCTCCGCCGCGGTAATCCTTTACAGCCAAACGGACACGGCCGCGTGAGTGTGTGTGTGTGTGTGTGAGGCTGAGTGTGTGTGTGTGTGTGTGTGTGTGTGTGTGTGTGTGTGTGTTGTACAGTGAATGGGATGGAAATGCTCTTAATTTCCATGATGTAAAAAAGAGTGAGTTTAGATCACTGCAGGTGAGATGAAGCTTAATTACCTCCATTTGGACTTTTAGTCTGCTTAAAGGTTGTGATTAGAATAAACTCACACTCAACCTCACTGGCTGTTAATAGACATATATATAAGACAGTATATAATATATATATATAGATATATATATTTAATGTTGTCAACACTAGTCAGCTAAATATCACTAGTAACTCATTTTATAAACTAACACTTACTGAAGATATCAAAGTAACAATAGATCAAGTTATTGCATTACAGAGTTTCGGTAACGAATCTCTCTCTGAACCGTGACTCCTAAACAAACCGAACTGTTTACCGTTACTTTCTTAGGAGAAATTCAAAAATGAGAGACGATGTGATTAATTAGTCGGTACACTGCAAAAAAGGATTTTTAAGAAAATAAAAAAAGCTTGTTTCTGGGAAATGTTTCTTATTTTTTTTTGCCTAAAAATAAATATAATCTTGACGAGCAAGTTTAGCATTAGAAATGTCTAAGATTTAATTATTAATTCAATTTAAGAAAATATATCTAACTTTTAATTAATAAGATATTAAAATCTTAATTAAGGTGTAAATTCTTAAATTAAGTAAAAGAAATCTTAAAGTCAGTTTAATCAATAAAAGCACAACACTCATTTTAAGTAAACATTTCTTACACAACAGTTTCTTTGCTTGTAATAAGCAACATGTCGGCCTGTTTTTCTAGTTTTAAGACTCATTACCGTCTGAAAGTGTCTAGATTTATAGCCAAGCAGAATTAGCTGACCCATTGGAAGATTTTTTTGCTCAAAACAAGAAACTCTGTTGAATTTTAAGACTATTTGTTTTATTTCTAGTGCGGCTGTTTTTGCAGTGTGAGAGACGATGTGATTATTTAGTCGGTAGCATCGGAGCTATTTGTCCATTTCAAAGCAAAGCAGGCTAGCAGTTTACTCCTGCTTGTCTTTGTGCCAATATTGTCTAACCACCACCTGGACATAGATCCTGAACATCTGAAGGATATCTCTCAATAATAACATATGTTTATGAACTGATAAAGCTGCAGCAGCTTTCTGTACATTTCTGCAGCTCGGGCGTTTTTCCTGCGGAGAGGCTGAAGGTGTCGAAACGGAGAGCCGGTATGTTAGCATCTGCCATTAGCTGTTAAAGTGAGGTGAAGCAAATAGCAGCCTTTTGTCTGTAAGTGGCTTAGCTTTTCTCATTACTGCAGGATTTCTGAGGCGCTAACGGACAGTTTGGTCGCCTCATCCCTTCAGGTAATTACACGTTCTTCATTTCTCATCTCCGTGGAGAGCGGTGAAAAGAGAGCTGAACGAGTGGTGAGATGGAAACGCTCTCACAAAGAGTTAATAATGATCCTGTTCATGCGGAGGAATCGGGGGGAGTTTCACTAAACGCACACAATAATGCTGTTGCAAAGAAAACAGCTTAGATTCTGCGCCGTAGCAAACACGTCACGGCCAGACGGTGTGCCGTTAGCATTGATTTAGAAGAGTAAAGACCACAGCAGCATCTTAACCGTAAAACATTTGGAGCCAATTACACCCTGAATTTAACTTCACGCTTTGAATAAAGAAAAGCACATGAGATCTGCTGGACTCATGAAGCAGCTTCTAGTTCTGCTCTCACACGTTTGTCTTTAAAAAAAACCCTAATGCATGAACAAAAGCATCACTTTAAAAAGCTCGTACACGTCTCTGGAGAATCTCCCCGCCAGGAAAGCTCTTAAATAGTCTCGTTACCCATAATGCACTTTACTTAAACGGCCCTTGCAATTCAGTCAGTCAGTTTGTTGAATCACCGGGGAACGAAACGGTTCGTATGTCGATCAATAAGTCTCTCTCCACATGTTTACATGCTTTAATATAATATCACTGCTGTCTGGGGAAACGCTCTCCATCTGTAAACGTCACCTTGGCATTTCTCTTCATGTTTCCAACGTGTGCGTCTGGAAAATGATTAGGATGTATTGATCTGCTGATTTATCGATCCGCTACTGGAGGCTGCCGACTGACCTCACGGAGAGAGAGAGAGAGAGAAATAATGTCGAGATTAGGTTCCTCCAACACGAAACACTTTACGCTGCAGCAGCAGGAACCAACACATCTCCACCTGTTGGCTTCACCTCGAGGTGAGCGGACGGCGGTGGGCTGATTTAGCTGCTAACGTAACGCAGCGGCGGTTCGTCATGTGATCCACAGCGGAGGGAGAGATGCCACTCGGCGTCTCACTTTGGACGAGGCACTCGACAGCACATCTGCTAATAAAGCATCCTCTGTTATTATTCTTTGTTGTGCTTTTGACAACAGAGCGCTGAAGGGATTATGTATTTTTGTCGGCCAACCGGGACGTTAGCATCGCCGCGGTTCCCTCCACAAAAACGCAGATTGTTTCCCACATTACGGCCTCAGGATTCACCAGTGGGATATTTACTGATGTGTTTCCTGTTGTAGAACAAAACGTTAAAATCTCCTCAGCTTGTGTTAACCAGACTTTATTTCAGGCATCTAACTAAAACCCATCGACTTCCAAACGAAGAGCGAAAGTGCTGACTCATCTCTGGGTTTCAGGACACACTCCTATAGCGCTCTTTATTATTGCTTATGAACGGCACAAACTGACTGTACCATTAGTACATTAGTACATTAGAGGAGGACAAGGCAAGGTATTAAATAGAAACAGCTTCTTAAAGGCCTTAACTGACCAGGTCTGTGTTTTTTAAAATATGTCATCTGATAAAAAATTAATACGCACAGAAACCTTGCACACACACACACACACAAATACACGCACACACACACACACAGTCCGATGGGTTTTATTATTGTCTTTGTTATGAAAAATTGCAATATAAGATAAAACTGAATTAATTACATGATGACATGTCGTGAAATGGAAAGCACTAGTCCCAAAACTACATATTCATGTTGAAAAGCCATGAAAGAGTGAATTTAGCCTAATATTTGCCCTTTAATCACCAGATTGAATCTGGTTTAATAAAGTAAAGGACGCATCACGTGTTGATAGATTGATCCGTAATGAACACAGTTCGCTGCAGCTCTGACTAGCAGCATGTTTCCATTCTGGAAATTGCTTTGGAAGTGGATTTTTTTCATCAGCAGTCGTGAAAATAAAATAAGTGAAGTGCGAGGCAGAGAGAGCGAGCGGTAGAGCGAGCATGGCTCTGCGCCGCCCCGGGGCTCTTGGCCTTGGTTCTCCTCCATGCAGCCTCGGCTCCTCCTCCTTCCCTCCGGCTGATTTGTCAGAGCGGCTTTGTAGCGGCCAGCCGAGGGCCTCCGAGGTTTACCCACAATCCTCGGGGCCCGCCGGTATCCCTCCAGTCCAGAGTCTGAGGTCAGGCGCCCGCCGGCCATGGCCACCCCCGAATTTTTAAGGGAGCACAGATTTAACACAAACATGTCCAAGCTGCTCTCTGTGGAGAGAGTGAATAATAAAGCAGAACCTGAAGCCTCCAGCTTCTTGAAGGAAACAAAGAAAGAAGTTTCATTTCATTCCCCAACGACGTGAATCATGTTAGACAACTACTTCCTTCAATTCATCAGGAAATACCAGGAGCTGCTTTCACCATGGAATCACAGATAAGAACAATAACCAATAAAGAGAGAATTTACATGTTAACATATATCAGTTCATATTGATGATAAAATCACATTTCATCTCTTATTCCTTCGTGTTCTACGAAGCAGAGAAGGAAAGATGCTGCTTGTCTGTAGTGTGAGGACGGAGGCCGAGGACGGAGGAGGCAGAGGGAGTGTTCGGTAAGAGGCTGTATAAGTTATAACTTTGTGGGATGCTGTTCGGTAGCCGTACTAGATCTAGAGCCGGACGGTTACGGTACGCGGCCATGGTCCCGTGCATGAAGCCACACTCAGAATACACGGTACGGAGGTTGGTGCGCGTAACGCGGAACCGAAGTTCACAATCTCCTGTTCTGCCCCCCCACCCAGGAAGAGCGCCAGGCTTTGATGCCGACTTAGTGGCCAAACGGCGGTACTACAACCTCCGTGTCCGTCACGTGATGCCATCGGGCCCAAAAAGACTGGGCCCGATGGCAACGTTCATAAAGAGATTTTTTTTTTTTTTTTACCTTTTTCAAACTTTTTTTCCAGACATTTTTTTTTTTTTTACCTTTTT
>CAKAOI010040206.1:27178-45646 GCA_916701655.1 Sebastiscus albofasciatus | reverse complement strand
TATAGCATTACTAAAAAAAATAATAAACATGAATTATGTCATTGTTTGCGAACAGGAAAATAAGTTTAATTATGTATGTATGTATAATTACCGTTATTATATTATATTGTATTATATTTTATTATATTATATTATATTATATTATATTATATTGTATTATATTATATTATATTATATTATATTATATTATATTATATTATATTATATTATATTATATTATATTATATTGTATTATATTATATTATATTGTATTATATTTTATTATATTATATTATATTATATTATATTATATTGTATTATATTATATTATATTGAACTATATAATTCAATAATAATAATCATCAGTATTTGAGTTATAATAAGTAGCTTAACTTTGTTGACTCCCAGCTCTGCAGAGCCTCAGTGTCTTTGCTGTGCAGCACCAGTAGAGGGCTGTGTCTCATCGCTGCACCCAGATCAGATCCTGGTCTTTACTCCAGCTGGTCTCTGCTGGTCTCTCTCTCTCTCTCTCTCTCTCTCCACTCTGTGAAAGTCGGTCAAATATGACGCGTTTTGTTTTAAAACCTTTAACCAGACATGCTTGCTCTTATCATTGAGGGTGCTGCTGTTTTATAGATTATTTATTGGTTCATATTCAACATCCTATCTTTTTAGCAGAGACAATAATGTTGAAAATATGAGTCAAATGTAACTTTTTAACTAAAAAGGTATATGCAAAGTACAGTCCAAAGTAGGATGCAGTGCAAGAAACACTGTTAAAGATCTTTCTGTTGGTTGGGTTAATATGTGTATTCATAAACTAGGAGAGAAAGGATGATGCCCAGCACATACTGCAGATCAGTTAACTGTCATGTCACTCCACATGTGGTGAAGCCGGGTGTGAAGGTGACACCTGGAGGAGCATGTCAGGGGTGACACAGGCAGGAAGGAGGCTGCGACACAGCGTAGCTACATACAGGTCAATTAATATGATAAACTGCTGGGACAGATACCTAACACTACATTCACACTATAGACTGATGTTAAACTGACAAAAACAAAAACAAGTTGAGATTGTATTTAAGCCAACATGGATGAGAAGGCTTTCCCCCATGTGGAGTGACATACCAGTTAACATTTAAACTGTGTTTCACTCTACAGTATGTAACAAGATTACAGCAAATATGATTAAAAAAAGTTATTTTATATAAAACGGTCATTATATCGTGACAGTTTCTAAAGCCTGAAAACAGAGCCATGAGGAGGAGCAGAAGTCTAGTTATCTCTCACAACACTTGAATTACAATATGCTGAAAGGTTATTATGGATTTTTTGCCCAATGATGCCAAAAAAATTCTGCCTACTGCAGCTTTAATGTGTTTTTTTGTCTACGAATGAACTTTCAGTTTCAACTGATGCAATTATATTTAAGTTTACATATCAAATGTGGACAACAAACACTTTCCGAGATCTTTAGTCCAGTAGCATTTGAGTAACCAATGCCAAACACCAGCTACATTTCTTTTTTCCAAAAAGCAACTTTAAAGGTCCCATATTGTAAAAAGTGAGATTTTCATGTCTTTTATATTATAAAGCAGGTTTAAATGCTATATATAAATACTGTTAAACTATCAAAACGCTCAATATACGGAGAAACACACACAGCCCATATTCAGAAATTGTGCGTTTGAAACAAGCTGTCAGGATTTCTGTCCATTTGTGATGTCACAAATATACAATATTTAGACCCTTGACACAATTTTAAACGTAAACATTCTAAATGTGTCCCAGTTTATTTCCTGTTGCTGTGTATGTAAATAACATCAGCTGACAGGAAGTAAACACGGACCCAAACTGTTGCCTAGCAATACCGTTGAAATGCACTAAAACAGAGCGTTTCAGACACAGGGTGAATGCAGGTATATTCAGACAGATAGTATGAGGAAAATAAAGTGGGTTTTTTTAACATTACAGCATGTAAACATGTTCTAGTAGAAACACAAAATACAAATATGAACCTGAAAATAAGCATGATACGGCACCTTTAATCTTTTTTTTTTTTTTTTTTTGGTTTTCCACATCTGCTTTGATATATATTTTTTATATTTCTTTGACTTAAAACTTAATAAATGAAGAAATGCATTTTAGCCTCTTTTTTTTCCAGGCTATATTTATACATGCCATGTGCAGGTAGTCTATATGTGTTCACTGTATGATAAAAACCCCTATAGAGGAGAGAGACACACCTACAACATGTGAGTATACTGCACGTGGACGAGCCCATTCCTCCACAGACGTGGGGGTCCATGTATTTCACATGCACACTAGCATGCATTGTATGTGCTGCAGGACTCAGAGGGCCCCACCCCTACAACCACATCGTAACATGTCCCGGCCTCCTCCTATAAAGACTTTACATCATGAACACGCTGTACTTTTCATCCCCATCTGCAGCCAAAGCGACCCAAACCTCCAGAAACCCTCCAGACCATCCAGGTCCTGCTGCAGCTGCAGGTAAGAACTCTGCTATCAACTAGCACTTTCATACAAAGTGTTTATCTGAAGAAAGAAACCAGTAACCAGTGAGGAACAAAGCATGCACAGCTGCTGGTTTTGTAACACTTCAAAAAGAAAAAAGAAAAGTGTCTTTTGTGTGGTGCATTAGGCTGCAGGTTGATGTTTGCTTTATTTTCTCATTTTAAACCTGAATATTTTAGGTTTTGAAGAGGTTTATAGGCTGTAGTTTTGAGCTTTTTCTGCTCCAACACAAATGGATCATGTGGCTTCTGAACTGTAGAATTTAAAGGGGCAACACACCTCAAATAAAGAGCTGGGTGCACAAAGGTTTACATCATAAACTGAATAATTAACAACAACATGAGGGTTTATTTGTTGGTCTTATGCAGCTGACTGCAAATTGGAGCTTTATTGTTTTCTTGAACAACTTGTCCTTTTTTTTTTTAATTGAACAGTTCATTTGATACCAACTATGATTTTAAAATGTCCATTTATAGGCATCATTAATCATCATGTCATTTTAGTCTTTTAATGAAGATTTTTTCATGGTGACAATTGCAAATTGTGAGCTAAATGTCTGTTGTTTTGCTGCTTTTTTGCATCCAAAAATCCTGAAATATTAGAAGTTCATTTGATACCAACTATGATTTTAAAATGTCCATTTATAGGCATCATTTTCTTTTGTGTAATTTTAGTCTTTTAATGAAGATTTTTCATGGCGACAATTGCAAAGTGTGTTGTAAATGTCTGTCGTTTTGATGCTTTTTGCATCCAAAAATCCTCAAAATATAAGAATTGGACAAATGCTAAAATGATGTATTTGCATTCAGTGTGTCTCTATAGTTGGTGCTCATTGACCTCTTTATGTGGCGTCCCCTGTGTGCATGGCATCATGTCATCTGTACATTATGTACTCTGGCAGCAGACTGAGAACTGACGGAGCAGCTAGTCTACGCTAGTCTACGCTTTTTTATATTCAAATGGTGGAGATGAAGATGTTTTGTATTTGATTCCTTTAAATGGACATGAATGTATTTCAGATGACACATAAAGCCATGAATGTTTACCTGTTTCTTAACTACTGTTTGGTTCAGCCGCGTACCACCGGTTGGATTAGATTCTGTTCTTTGGCTCCCTTTCCCTCCTCGATTAGATTTACACCAAGTTGTCAGCTTAGTGGGAGACTTTAACAGTAGGTGGGCAAACAGTTTGTCTTAATACTAATTCACAAGCTTGAGAGATCTGGCTCGTTTAACTGATAAAGATTCATTCTTCAATCTGGTAGCCATGTTGGCTTCTTCACAGTTGAGGCCTAAATGGAGGTCATGTCTCGGGTTTCGTTGTCATGCACACCTTGAGTACATCGGCCAGTAAAGGGGAAAAAAAATAATTTGGATTCTGACCTTCCCTTTAAATTGCCCCTTGCAGAGCTGAAACGATTAGTCGATCAAAAGAAAACTAACGAGTGTTTTTAGAATCATTTAGGTCACTTTTTTTTCAAGCAAAAACATTAAAGTGGAAGCAACAAAAAGACGTTGAGCTCTGAACTTGCGACAGCCGTTTTTTTTTTTTTTTTTTACTATTATCCGTGATTAATCATATTAATAATGAAAACGACCGTTGGTTGCATCCCTAATTTGTGACAAATTTGTACGGAATTCAGCGTGACTCTTTAGTGTCTTCAGTTCTTCACAAGTATTGGTGTGAATAGTGCGTATCGACTAGGGCTGTAACGGTTTACGTATTCGTGCTGAACCGCCACGTTACAGAGGGTCACGCAGCAGCATGCAGAATAACACGGTATGCAGATTGAAGCGCGTAATGCGGAAACCACAGTTCACACATGCAAACTTTTAGCTGTTTGCAGCGTGTGCTGAGGTCAGCACAACAGGCTGATTGTCAGTCACACTGTGAGCACAAATGAAACACCAGAGCTGGAAGACCCGCCTACGGGCGTTACCGGTCGGCTGCGTCAACCGTGGAGAGAGAGTGTTGTGGAGCCAGTTGTTGACCATGTAAGACGATGGTGTTGTTGGTGTTGCTCCACCGTTGTCGGGGATGTGACTAGAAACTCATCCAGCATGCATAACGCTCATTCCAAGGCATCACCCAGATGTGCCGATCGGGACGAGGAGAACCCATCTCCTCATCCCTGCTGCTTTGGATAAAACAATTACAGAAGTAATTGCCATTTACATTGGCATAACAACCAAGATGGAACTAATTGATGGACTCCTCCTAAGTTTTATTTTTTATTCTATGTATTTGAGGTGCTTTTCAGTTTTATAGCCTCTTGTGACCGGTTGCCTTTTGGGGAAGTGTTTGTTCAGTGACCACACCGTGTAATACAGAAGTGTTTGAAATGTTCCTTATTTTCATAATGAAAATAGTTTACCAAAGTGCTGCCTCGGTCCCCTGCAGCAGGATCGGGTCTTTCTTTGACACTTGCACTACTGACATAAACCATGACTCCTAAACCGAGGGTTGAACCGAACCTTGACTTCTTGTTTAATGTTACACGAGACGCATGTGGAGACGCATGTGGAGACGCATTCCAATGCCAGGTGTGAGCAGAGCCATAGACATGACGGGGCTTCTGCTCAGTAGTTGCCAGTTACAGCGTTGCATCACAAAAAGCTTGTGCACATAGCGCAGAGAAACCATGGTAACAGTTGTGTACATGCCAAGCCCAGGCGTTGAAGGAGAGCGACTAGACAGTCGGTCAGGCTGATGCTGATGATGATGATGTAATCCTGGGCTGCTGTCGCTCGGCAGGAGGTTTTTATTGAGTGGACCGTTGTGCTGCAGCTTCTGTCGCCTCGCTCACAGGAGATCGGGGGGGATGCAGAGGCGTTATAAAGTGACATGGGAAGGCGGGACCAAGAGAGGAGGAAGGGAGTGCTGATGGTATTTCATTGGCTGTTTGGAGTTAAGTACACAATGTACCCAGTCAGTGTTTACGGGCCGGTGCAGGCTGATTGACAGCCTCCGGGTTTGTTTGTTTGTTTTTTACCGATCTCAGTGATGAGATGACGTAAACTGAATTCAGATCCCTCTTTGTGTTTTCACAGCCTCTCCTGATGAAAAGACATTTCTGTGTCTTCTTTCTACAAATCCGCTTCAGACCAGTTTTTGTTTCACTGAAAATGAAGAAGCTTTTTCTTTGGGAGATAAGTAGGACGTAGTTTTGCTAGAAAGCAAACATCAGTCCTAGATGTCTAAACGTATGCAGTCCGCGTGTTCCTCATCGAGTCTGTCTGCAGCTGGTGTTTTGAAACGTAGTCACAAGTGCTACACGTGTTTGGGAAACGCCCTCGTGCCTCAGGTAAACCTGAATAGTTCACAGGTGACTCACCTGGACTCCTGCCGAAGCATGTAGTGAACCGCTCCTAGACGCTGAATGCTGAAAATCCTTCCTGGCAGCTGATTTAATGAGCTGTATGTCACACAGAAGATTAAAATCATCTTGGCGTGGTCTGATACAAACATTTCAGACATATGAGTCAAGTGGAAATCCTTTAGAATATTAACCTGACCAGCTCCGTTTCAGTCCTCGTCTGATCCTGAACAGAACTACAAAGATCAGAGCCCCACAATATTTCCATAAAAAATAATGTTTTTTCTACTGAAGTGTTTACATTTGGAGAAAGAAACATTTTAGTCAATACGGTCAGATTCAGAAATGTAATATACAAGCTGGATAGCTTTTTACCAGTGATGCCCAGCATGGCTAAAATGAAGAATGAATTTAAGAAAGGCGATCACAGAAAATCCAAAGTAAACTCTGCCACACTGTTGGCTTTATTATTCTTATTAATAATAATAATAGCATTTACACTTTAGTGACTTATTATTGAAGCTTTTAAAAAAAAAATATGGTCAAAGATATCCTGTCTTTGAGTCTCTAGGTGTGGGTCGAACTCCAAAAACTCCCATAATGCACCTCAGTAGCGTCTTTTATTAGACCCACCATGCCCACTTCTGTCAAACCCTTAACCGCAGGCTGTCTGCTAAAAACGTTAAATCTCAAGCCTAAACTGAGATCATCTTGTAGGCATCATCATCATCAGGGTTATTTTTCAAACTTTACTCATTTTTTTTTTTTTTAAAACTCCATTTAGAGAACATTATACAGCTGTTGTCACAGGATCGTGTGCCGACAAGATGATTATTTCCATTTTAAGTTGAGAGCAGGTGATACCTGAGCCGACATGCGGTTTGTAGGCTCCGTTTGCATGCAGGGCCGACGCATTCAAACGATCTGTAGCATCCACACAGTCAGCCGAGTGTCTACGGAAGACAAAAGCTGCCATTTTAGAACAAGTTATGTGTCTCAGTTTGTTCTACTTCTTTGTTATTCATGGAACATTTGTCTAACAACCTGAATCTATTCAAGCTGTAAAGAAGTCTGTGGAGCTTTGGTTTGTTGGAAGAACATGAGGAACTGTACGTTGTTGCAGAAGTCGGGTCCAAAAGGTAACCCAAAATTTGGGAAACTCTCACGAGATGGTTAAGTTTAGGATAGGTCGTCGGGCTGCGACTCTCACGAGAGGTTTTTTTTTTTTTTTAAGTTTTCACAATTTGCGGGTTACCTTCTAGATACGACCAGAAGAAACACAGACAGCAACACTGAAACCAAGTGATTTCCAATTTCAGTTTAAAACACAGAAGAGTTGTAGTGTGGATGAAACTCTGTTCCCTGAGCTTTTCCCCGTCTTATGCAACCTGGTTGTCAACGAGCCCGCGTCACCATTAGACTATTTTCTCCTAACGTGCCTCCACACACACGGCTATGCAGGTTAAATCTTTGACACCACCTAGAAGCTATTTTATATGAGATTATAGTAGACTTAGTCTCTTAATCATAGCGCTGTAAAGACTTCCAATAATGAGTTTACTTTGTTGCTTCTTGCTTGACAATGACATTAGAAGCCTTAGATGACTCCTCCTTTATTAATGCGGATCAAACGCTAACTTGGAGCCAATGTTTTGAATATGAGCAAAATTCTTGGCGTGTTTATTAAAGGTGTGACCAAACTCTCAAATAGTTGCAGCATGGGAACAAAGAACCAACGTTGTGTGAAAGATCCTATTGCGTGATGTAAACACTGGCTCGTCTGTCATTCAAACATCCATGGAGGGTAACTGCAACTATTAGTTCAGTGAAATGGAAACAGATTATATAACACAGATGGGCATCGGAGCATTTAAAACGCACAACTAAAATAAATACATGTTTATGAAAGAGGAACTTCATGGTCCCGTGTTTCTAATCTGGATGTTTGTCCGGTTCTTGATGGACCGTCCTGAGGTCCGTGACATTTAATTTCTGCTCCAGTGTGAGATTAAACGGACACATCAGGCTGGTTATGTAACGCTGACACTCTGACATGCATGCTGCTGTAAGAAGGAACTTGCAGGCTGCATTGTTTTGTTTTTCCTTATTCTTATTTAACGTAGACTAAATGAGCAAATCACATCTGACAGTTCACACAGGGTTTTTTCCTGTTTTGGAAGGAGGGGGAAGGGGTGTGTTTGGGGGAAGCGACCCACTGAGAGTAATGTGTTTCGACAACGTGTTGTGTTTTTGAAAGTAGGCGTGTGCTGAAGGCGAGCCTGCAGATCTGGTTGGGTGAGAGCGGGGCTGTATAAAAAGGCGGAGCACAACGCAGAAGAGCTTCCAGTACTTTATCACTCTGTTTGGCATCTGTTGGGATTTTCAGCGTGGTTGGTGGAAGTAGGAAATCCCGCCGCTCTGTTTCGGGCTCTTTTTTTTGCGATCAAAAGGGCCTCTAGAAGGTGAGGAACCGCTTTGGGTTTCACGAATTAGACCAACTTTTTAAGAACTTTGAAAGCTTGGATTACATTTCTGTTTCTCATAAGGGGTGTAACTCCAACCAGGTTGGCATGTTAATGCTTCACACATGTTTTACCTGATCCTCCTCTTCCTCCTCCTCTTCCCTGGAACCTCGATCACAAATGCACTTATCAATCCCAGCTGAACGTGACTTCCCTTGTCATTTTATGAGGCTAACACCTGGAGGGGTTTGTGTCTTCTAATGCACAACCTCATCTGCTTCATGTGGTCTTCCTGGGATGCCTTTTGAGATGACCCTTTCTCCATCCGTGCACCAGTAAAGACGATCCACTTTGAATGTTAAATCTTGGCTTCTCCCCGTTGGGTACTTTTTGTTCTTTAACCCCACGGCTGGTTGGATGGACATCCATCTCTCTAACATGCTTTTCTTTGGTGCTCTTCCTCAACACTTCGTGTCCAACAATCACACTTCATTGGGATTGTTCATGTGTGAATGAATGAAATGCTTCTTTTCTTTTGCTGCGTCAGTTTAATGGCGCAGCATTGAATGGAGGCTCTGGTTGTTCAAACATGATCATTTAATAACAGAGGGGCACTCCGGGTAGAAATGTTGGCAAGTAGGTCAAATCTAAAATAATGATAAAAGCACTTATATGTCGGGTTTCTTGACATGGCGATCATGTCGGATCTGCGCCATGGCTGCAGGCGAGAGATGTTCCTTCCTTCCTCATGCATGGATCAGATGGTTTATTTGCAAGTCGATGGCAATGTTCTCTTTTTGTAGAAATACTAAAAATTAAGTTTGTCAAGTAAAGTACATTTTATCGAATGCTTCTGCAGAAGTTGCCTGGATAATAGATTTACTTTTACATTTGTTCATGTGTTTTGGAGATGTAACTTCTGTTGGATATTTTATTTTTCCTGCTGTATTTCTGTCGCTAACTTTATCCTCGGTTAGCGTTTTTCGTTGTGATTGCTGCGGCGCCGTTACTAAGTAAATTCTCCATTTTTCTTTGCAGGTCTCGAGAGCCGCCGCAGCTCTTCCCTCCGCATCGAACCACCTCACACCACATCAACAGACATGATCATCAGACTGGGCAGACTGACACCTGGATACTTCCGCCTCCTCCAGGTACGTGCAGCTTCAGTGTACAGATGATGGATGAGCTATATGGTACATACTCTATTTGATGTAATGAGGAGAATGAATGATGGGTGCTTCATAATATGGGCATTATCTCCAATCTCTAATAAAATGTGGGAGGAATGTGGAGTTAAATTCTTGCCTCATTTTAACTTTTTTGCAAATGTTGTTTTAGCTGTCAACGTGTGTCGGTCTTTATCCTTTTGCTTATGGAGGCATTAACTGGTAATCTGAAACGTGTTCAGACGAGGGGCCCGGTGATGTACTGTGACCCACAATCCGCTTTCATCACCAGTATATAATTAGGGGTGACACTAATCATTGACATCATTTCCTCTTAAGTTTCTTTTGTTCCTCCCGCTGTCATCATAATCCACTCATCGTATGTCTCAACTCTCATGTAAAAGTCTTTTGTTCGCTTATTTACACTAATCTGGAAACAAAAGGCCATCCCCCCCATGTGGCTTTACATCGACTCAAAAGCTCAACAGACCGAAGAAAAGTGACAAGCTCTTACATAAGATTTGACACGTTGGCGGGGACAGTAGATTTCTCTTTGTTAATGCGGAGTAGTGATTCTACCACCAAGGGCTACTTCTTACAGTGGATTCAAATTTTGCACAGACAGATTTCAAAGATTTCAACATGGTTCGACTTTGTATGCCATTTATGAATTTGTGCTTCACGGCAACATTTCCTCAGATGATCAAATTCACGCCGAGCAAAGACGTGCAACAATACCGAGGGCTAATTTGCCATTCATTTTAAATTTAGTATATAAGGAAAGGTAGCTGTTCGACCAAGATTTCAACATCCAGGACCAATTTAAGTATGTTATTGTACACTTGTGTTTCATATTGTGATATACCCTGAAAAAAAAAAATCAGTTCAGTTCCACATAGTGGGCTCCGGGGGCTAAAAAGTGAAGCCAGCGCTGAAGTGCCTTAAACCTGCATTCTCTCTAACAGCCAGCAGGGGGCGACTCCTCTGGTTGCAAAAATAAGTCTGATTGTATAGAAGTCTATGAGAAAATGAGCCTACTTCTCTCTTGATTTATTACCTCAGTAAACATTGTAAACATGAGTTTATGGTCTCAATCGCTAGTTTCAGGTCTTCTTCAATACAGCATGATGTTCATTTAGTAGATTATGCTGACATTTTGCTAACAAGTGTAGTGGGTTTGTGTACGTTCTTTAAATGACGGGGGTATTTTGGAGTGCAGGCAGGTCTCGGATGCCTGAGCTTTTAAAATGCTGACCTTCTTATGTCAGTGCTCCGGACCCTACAGGGGTCATAGGGGGCGAGGAGGAGCTGTACATTTAGAAACCTCACACACAGTTAGCAGGATCTAATGTAGGCAGTCGTTCTATACGACACCAGCTGTTTCTGGGTGCATGATTTTGCTCCTTATACTCCGCTTTGTGAACGGAACATTGTGTTCCCGTTTTGCTGAAGTCTCTCCCCCCTCCTAAATGTTTAATAACTGTTCTTGCCAAACGTTTGCTCACATGGCCGCGGGCTGTGGAGCTTAAGTTACAGATGTTTGGTCTTAAAGAGAAAAGCCTCCCAGGACAAGATATTTGCTTTTCTACCGGTTTAGCCGATCAGCATCTTTGTTGGCAAGAAACCCGTTTTAAAATGGCTCCTTGTTTTAGACTGTTGGCTGACCTCTGACCTTTTTGTCCTGTTTATTTTTGTCTCTGCAGAGGCAAGTCGCCGGGGAGGTGCAGACGCAGCCACAAGACCGCGCCGTCAACCAGATAGCCATGATGCTGGCCATCATGGGCCTGAGTTTGTCCTACTACAGCGCCAAACAGATGACGGAGAAGGTCCAGGCCCGGCCGGTGCCCTGAAGACACCCTCGACTGCTCCGATCGGAGACAAATGGATGAGCCGATGAGAAGTGAAGGAGGTGGATGGTGGCGAGGCGGGTGGCAGACGCAGAGACACAGCAGTGTCTTCCATGGCCGCACTTTTTTCTGACCTCACAGTCGCACTCGGACACTGAATTTCTGGGATCCCTCACTCACCACGCGCAAAAGACTTCAGGGCTGCTGCTAAGTGTTTTCTATACTTTCTGTCATCAGGACCTTTAAGGGATTGTGGGGATGTCTCACTTTGGGGGGGTCGTGCATAAGACTGGTTTTATGGACTGGTTTGGGTGGGTGATCAAAACCAGCCAACTGGGTCTGACCATTAGTCGTTACAAAGGTACATGCTTGCAAGACGCCGTCACTACTGTTCTGAGCTACTTGTATAACTGTGAATTTTGCTCCAAACTTGTCCAAATAGGGTTAAATAAATGAACAGTAATGCCTCTTTAAGGGAAAGGCTGACTGCATCGAGATGTACCTTGTAATGAAGTGATGGCCGGCCCAGGATATTGTTAAAGGGGATGGAAAGTAGCTCAACCCTCAAACGTTTTCTGTATTTTTATTTCCCTTCACGAGAGAACCTTGCAGAGCCTAGTGGACAGATCAGGAGCCGTATTCACAAACTGTCAATATATATACGTGTGAGATGTTTCGGTCAGGTGTCAGAGATTCAGTGAATATTTGCGCTAAAGTGCTGACATTTTTTTTTTTTTTTTTTTAGATCTGCAAAAAGGGACTTCAAACTACTCACTACTTTTTACGGTGTTATTTCTTTCACTGTGAATTCACACATAAACAAATGAAGTCGTGTTAATGAGTTGTGTGACGACCTTTAATAAGCACCCTGGTTAAGAACCCTACATGTTAATGCAAACATTTAACTTCACTGAACATTGCATGGGTGTGCAGACTTTTAATCGAAGCAAAACAACGAGTCTGTCTTGTTTTTATTGATGAATGAATGTATTACTTTATTTTGTTAAAGATTTAATAAAGCTGTGAACATTTTGAACGAGATGTTTAGTGATGTATGAACAGTCGCTGAGTTGGAGTTTGAACAGTTGAACAGCGGGAGCCTGCAGAGCTATAGTGTTTCCTGTATCAGAGAATCTGTGCCGTCATCTGCACGCAACAGGAAGTGGAAAGGATGATGAAGTATGTGGGTTGTTTTTATGACCCTGCTATTGTTGCCCTCAGCTCACGCAAGCCCAAAGTTATAGTGAATTTGCAAAAATAGGGTTGTGTAAGGATGGCTTTGAGTGTCAACAGTCACGCAATAAAGGCACGAAGGGGAATGAAGATCAAGGTGTACGGAGAACATGCTCATCAAGTCTTTTAGTTCTAAGTCGACCACATAATAGACCTCTTTTTTAGCAAGTAATGAGTTCTGAAACTCAAGCAAATAGGGCGTTGGAAGAGATGATTTTGGTTGGTGAGCTTGTGAAGATGCCTTAATGTGTTGCGTCTCTGGATGGCAAAGAACATGTAGTTCTGGTGAGATCGGTCCTCCACAATAAGAGCTGATGATTAACCGTATTTATGGAACGTTCTCCAGGTTTTATAGACTTATATTTGCTTCGTAACATCGGCTATATCCGTGTGCGAGAACTAAAAAAACATGATTCCCATGTTCCCCTGCGACACAGACAGGTTTGAGGCAGATTGCTTTTCTGCACGCACGCCCTCCGTCCTCTCACAGGGGGTGGGGGTTTAGTTAGAAAGTGCTTCATGGCTGTTCACCGTCTGACGTGATGCCCTGTGACAGGCCGGGACCTCGTCGAGCGTCACGTGCCCCTCTGCCCACGCTGCAAGCTCCTCCCTCCCTCCCGCCCTCCTCGCACATCGCTGGGCAAAAAACTCACTTTGGCGTCTCAGTGATGCTCAGGCTGAGGACACAACCCGTAACGAACGGCGCCCATTGGCTAACCGGTGACGCGTCACCGAAATCGGCCTGGTTCTGAGCCACAGAGACAAAGGGATGGGGATAAGGTCATTGGTGGAGAATGTGAGGTGAGGAGGATCGTTATCTGGGATGGAAGTGGGGCTCCATTCCCCTTTGTTTGATTTAGTTTTAACATCTAACCGACTCAAAGGGATCGCGCTCAGAGCAATGTAGCCTCATAACAGTCAGAACCACGTGAGATGGTCTGCAGATGTTTGTGAAGGAAACCTTTTAGGAAGCAATTATTCAGGAATTCTGAGCTGCAGGTGTGAACACCGACATCACTGTGAGGCTCGTTCTCAGATGTCACCTTTCATTTTCAAAATCTCTCAGGAGAGCAATTATGAGAAATGTGCTCAACCTGTGTGTGCATGTTGGATCTGTTTGACAGTGGGAGTCGTTTCCGTATGTCTCATCTTGTATGTTAGATTTATTCTTGACAGGCCGTATAATAATGAAATATCCATATTAGCACTTTAGCTTTATTTTCTGTCAAACAGAGACTGTATGAACCTCCCACCTGTGTGAACTGTTTCCTGTTTGCTTCTGCTTTTTGTTCAATAAAGACTTTAAGATTTATTATTTGCTCCGTGTATTTTTTTTATGAACTATTGTCTTGTCATAAGCTGCTGAAAAGTCACATGTATAAGTTCATATTAGTCCCCCTATACATGAAATCTAGTGGCCCCTGTTTGGTTAATTTAAAGGGACTGTCTGTAACTTCTTACACGTATAAATCATTGTGGGTCGGTGTCCCATGCGCGCTCGCATGTGACTACGCTGTTCAGACTCAGACTCCAACACAAACTACACTGAAGCACCAAAACCTCTTGGTTGTATCTAGTGAAGCCCGTCTGTTAAACAGTGTTGGCCGCGGTCGGAGGACGCGGAGGAGACCGTAGCTTTGGTCTCCAGGACCGGAGTCTCTGCTGTACTCTGCTCCTCTGCCTGCCTTCACTCACACACCGCGCTCGTTCTCACGCTTTCGCTCCACTCTCACATGCATGCACACTCCACACTGCAGAAGAGTTAGTTTAGCTCTGAGAATATCTAGTGAATGTTCAGTGGACGTTTGTGCAGAAATAACTGCTGCAGCTCCTCCAGACCAACAGAGGTTTCCCGTGTCTTCTGAAGTGACGAGGCTCCGCAGAGAGAAACGTTATCGTCTCCGACCAAAACTCCGGTGTCTCCCCCGTTCCCTCCGGCCGCGGTCGGGAGGCTGAGGCGGGAAAAGCCAACACTAGGATCAGCATTGATTCATGGAGAGACCTTGGTCTGGTCAGCTAACATTACTGCCAAGCAGCTGAAATATAGAGTGATGTTGTGCTTTTAGCTGACGTGTGTCTCCTCACTGTGTTGAGCGATGCTCGTTCATGTCTATGTATAGCGAGCACAAGGCCAGCAACAGGACGCTGACTTTCGTTGACTTCGAGATCGCTGTATGGCGATAAACGATAAAAAGAGCAGAGGGAAGTTTAAATCATGGCTCATTTCTCACCTCAGGACAGCTGACCAATCACGGCGAGAACGGTGGATTGGCGGTTTTGGAGAGTTATAGAAATGGTCCGATACAGTCCCCCACAGGGTTCTGATACTGTCATCTTAACACAGCTCTGTATACTATTGAATGTATATGACATGACCTTGGAGCTGGTGCAGAGACATATTGTCATTTAAAGCACATAAAACAGTTCTACTGGAATCATTAAGAGGCACACGTGAAGAATGTAAATCACAGTCCTGCAGATCACGGTGCTGTTCATGTGCACAGACCACATCAGGTCACATCCCAGCATCCCTGGCAGAGTCAGCCTGAGGAGGCAGCGGCGTGCACGAGCCCGGGCTGGAGCATGTGCTGGATGGAGGTTCCTCTGCCCAGGGAGCCGGGCGTCCAACGTGCCGACTGCGGAAAACACAGTGTCTCTCAGATCTGACGACTCCGCCCTGCAGCACAATCAGCAGCATCCGCTTTTATCTGCTGCGACAAAAAAGCCTCCAATCTTAAAAAAAAAATAGGCTTTTACTTTTAAAGAAAACCTCGAATGAATAAAAGTCTATTTTACAAGATATATGTTTTGTTGTTTAATCATTTTTATGAGCCATAGGAAACCAGCCGTGCCCCAAAAACAAACAAGTGAAAAGCAGTGTGCTGAATAAGATAACCCGACAGTGAAGCTGTAGTTTCTAGGTTTGTAAGGTTTGCTGTAGCTGTTAGTGCTTCTGTGTCTCAGCCCTTTAAACTGCCAGGTCGGTGATGTAGGCCGCCATGTTCCTAATGTCTCCTAATCTCACTCTGATTTTTTTTTCTATCTCCCTATGGCTTCCTTTTCATTAGGATTTAGTGAAAAGCGGCTTATCTCTGGACTCCAAGGGCTGTTTGTTTCTCTATTTATAGGCTCAAAGGTTTATTTTTCCACTGGGGTTATGAACATTTTTGCTTTATGGCTGTTGCTAATTGATGTCATCCATTCAGATCAAACAGACAAAGGACAGTGTGCGGCGATAGATATCAGACAAAACCACCCGATTATAATAATATGTATTTCTTTTACACTGCGACTGCTTTCCTAAATACTGTAACTAACTGTTTAATGTGAGAACAACATGGTGTCCAACACGTTCTCATCCCAACTCGTCACATGCCGCCGCTTTGTCACGCCCCTTTGCGTCGCTTTAGGATTAGACAACAAAACCACTATAGTTAGGTTTAGGAAAGAACTACACGGTTGGGCTTAAAACTGAAGTGAAAATGAAACGGGACACGAATGAACAGCTGATTGTAACGTGAAAGTGAAACTTGACGCACGGGACACAAACAGCGGTCTCCTGGATGAAAGTGTGTTTGTTTTTTACCCATCCGACCGCCCAGTGTTTCTCTTTTTCCTCTTAACACTACATCACCTCACTCCCAGCGCTTTTTCTCGGAGCGTTTACTGTTGCCGCAGATGGGTTTATATTATAGACGCGTGACGCCGCCTCCTTCCTTCTTCCAGCAGAGAGATACTGTACGCGTATGGATGTGTGGCAAGAGATCGAGGTGCGGGAGCTGCTGGCCGTCCGCGGTGAGAAAGAACAAAGCGGTAGATGACAGGATGAGAGACAACGTAGTGTAACGTTACACAGACATAACAAGGCTGCTGAATGAGAGAGGCATCCGCCGATACGTTACACGGAAACACACCGTGTTAATAACAAGCCGACCACCTCACGGTACCGCCAGCTGTGAGCTGAGATCTGATTTTAAAGTCACGCACCTTGGCGGAGGTCTGCGCTCTCCGAGTGCCATTCTAGTTTATCATGTTAGCTTTTTTCTTCTAGCGATTGCACCACTCTATGATGAAACTAATGATGCTCCAGCTGTAGTGTTATAATAAACTTTAGCAACACGCTAAACTAAGGTAAGCACGTCTGCTGGCATTTAGCTCAACCTCACAGAGCCGTTTGCATCCTGTAGACTCTTAGTCTGGTTTAAACTTTATCAACAGGGTGTTTTTACAACCATTCATGTTCTGTCACGCAACCTAAAACTACCTTCTGTTCATCTTTCACCACGCCACACCAGGAAACACATGGAGGGAATCATTTGCGTAACATGTTGCAAAGCTTTATCTGTCTCCTCATCTGCTGTGTCGGCACTAAAGAAAGCTTATATGGAACTCACTGGAGGAGGAAGTCGTGACTTTAGTAAACCACAAGTATTCAGCACCGCCACGCAGGTTCGTGCCTTGCATGTCATGAAAGCAATATGATGAAACCATCTAGGTTATATATATATAATATATATACCACATTTCATTTCAGATGTATTTTAGTGTCAGAGTATTTAATCTGTTGGACGTCATCCTTCCTTCTTGCCAGTAAGGGGTCAAAATTGAGAAGCAGCACCAAAACAAACTTAGCTTGACACGTAATGTTCTGGTTTCATCATTAGTCTGCTTCCGGTATGTAAAAGCGAGCATCTTATCAACTCTCTTTGTCTCTTTTGGTCAGACCACTCTTTTAATGAAAGCCTGAGAATGTTGTTTCAACACACGCACGGTTTTCATGGGCACATTTTTGTTGCTGAGCCGCTGCAGAGAGGAGCCGGGACAGCGAGCTGCTGATTTCCTGTCTGTCTGTATCGATGGGGGATGTTTGTAAGAATACCAGCAGCTGTGGGAACAGACGGTGGTTTGGAAGTCATATTTCTGTCATGAGCAGATAAGAGTGTTCTGAGATGATGATTATATACTGTATAAGATGTTTTCACAGATTTATGAATCATAAAGATGTATGCCCCGCTCTGTTTGACAGCTTCAGGTGTTGGCATTTAATGCATTTATGTAGACAAATGTGTGTGGGGGAGTTTTCTGTTACTCGGCAATACTCTTTATTTATTTTAAATAGACCACCATAGGACTTTATTTTGGAAAAAAATATGAATTGTTGTCAGTGGCGGGAGACAATTTTCTTTTTTTTTTTATCCCGTTTGAATTGTGCCATGAAACGCACATATGTTTGTCAATTTAAAACATAATTTTGCAAGTCTAAGTCACAGTTTGTTGTAGAACTGTTGAAGTATAAGACTGAAAATACGTTATTAGAAAGACTACACACCCAAAAGTCATGTAAGTGACGTCTCTCTCTCTCTCTGGAGAGTCGCTGGATAAAACACATCAGGTTAGCACTGGCGCCTCACAGCTAGAGGGTTGCAGGATCGAATCCGGCTTGGGGCCCTTCTGTGTGGAGTTTGCATGTTCTCCCCGTGTTAGCGTGGGTTTTCTCCGGGTACTCCGGTTTCCTCCCACAGTCCAAAGACATGCAGGTTAGGTTAATTGTTGACTCTAAAATTGCCCGTAGGTGTGAATGTGAGTGTGAATGGTTGTCTGTCTCTATGTGTCAGCCCTGCGATGGACTGGCGACCTGTCCAGGGTGTACCCCGCCTTCGCCCAATGTCGGCTGGGATCGGCTCCAGCCCCCCCGCGACCCCTAACGGGACAAGCGGTTGCAGATGAGAGAGAGGTCAGATAGCGTTACATCTGTGCGTGGTCGTGGCTGGGTTAGTGTTGGTGACATATATTGTGCGAGACGTAGAGATGTAGTTCACTGAGGGGCTTCACACAAAACTAAATGATACGACGACAAACTGAGACTTTCTCACACGTGTGTGATTCAAACGGGATCACAAAAATATTTATCTCTCGCCGTTGAGTAC
>CAKAOI010040206.1:0-17173 GCA_916701655.1 Sebastiscus albofasciatus | reverse complement strand
GTTCAGACCAACTTTGATGGAAACTGCTAATTAGTATAAGGAGGGTTTTATCTTCAGTTATTAGAAAACTTGCTTGACGCACACTCTAAGAAAAAAATCCGTAGAAAAACAGATAACGTCCCGGCAGAAAATGACCAGGACATACTCCGCTATAAGTTTACAGACACTTTTTCAACCCTAAAATGGACATTTCTGTTGATTTAGAGGACGTCCTCGTACCATTCACGGACTCTTCTGTTTATCCAAAAACAGAAAATTCTGTAAATTTACATTATGTCCTCCGTACCGAGCCAAATAGCAGACCCACCCTTTACATTCTGGAGGGAAAACAGACAACACTAGCATAGTACGTTACCTATCAGTCTCTGCGGACCGCCTGAAGCTAAAACTGGAGCTAACTCTACCTGACGTCCGCTAAAGTCTGAAATATAAACATTGCTAAAACGTAAATTACAATACCAAACTTGCTTTAGTCTCAAAATATTCCTGCGTACCTGGTAACGTTAACGGTCGACAACAGCTGAACTAAACAACAAAACAGATTTCCAACCAAAACCACACTGAGCTGACGTTAAGTCCTGAACATGAATCACTCTGGTTCGACATTAATTGTTGATTTTTTACCACAGAAGTGAGAGAAAAGTTTCTCCAAATTCAAAATATGAACTAAACTTTGCCGTGTGTGATGGTCTCTGCCTCTTCCAACTTTTGCGCTAGCGGAGGTTCTTGTTCCCACAATGCAATGCATATTTAAAAATACAGATAAAACTCCTGAGAAAAATCGATACAGATAATTCCTTCATATTAACACAGTTACGGTGCATTGGCCTGTATTTTATGGACTTTTCTCAGGGTGCAGTGAGCTGCTGCAGAATAAAAAACATCATCCAGATTCCATCTGAGCATAAACATATCGATAATGTGCATGTGCGTGTGTGTGTGTGTGCATGTGGGTTACAGGAGCCAGTCTACCAACACTAGCTGACAATGGACCTCTGGCTCTGGGAAAGAGACCCTCTGAAATATGCATGAGGAAATCCACACCTGTTTCCAGGTAACCAAGGCAGGGATTCTGAACCGTGACGCTGAATTTAGTGTGTGTGTGTGTGTGTGTGTGTGTGTGTGTGTACACCTGCGTGGGCTCATGCACGAACAGCACAGCTTCCTAGCTTTACCTGTTCAGACACTCTGTTGGAGACGAAAAAAAAGCAGCCGTCAACTCTTGCTTTATCTGACGAGACGAGACGGGACACAATCTGAGCAGGAGGAAACGCTATGAAACAGCGCGGGCCTCGGTGCTGAACTGGTTCTCTCTGCGCCACACTGAGACACTCAGAACGTTTTTACGCATGGAAAGAGGTCAAGGCCGTTGAAGCCCTAACTGAGACGAGCTGAAGCTGGAAGCGGGAGGCTTGGTGGAGGGTGGACCACAGAGGCATAAAGAGGTCTTCACAGCTCTTGACCCTGTCTGAGTGTTGAGTATCTATTTGTGCAAGTATGAATCCAATGTGGAAAGTATATAAGAGCAAAGTGCTGAAGACCATCAACCCTGAATATGAGGAGGGCACTCCTGAAGAGGTAACTCCATCTTACTGATTATATATATGAAAGTGTCAGAAAGTCGACGTGGTTGTTGGAATAGAAGTCAGAAAGTCGTTGTTTGCTGATCATTTAATATTCATCACAGAGTCAGATGAGCTCGACAGGCTGTTTAGTTTTCAGCCCATATGAAGGGAACTTTGAGGCAGAAGTTCGGCCTATAAACGATACTTCCTCTCGTGTATATCGACAGAACTGTTAACTGATTAAATTGTTAATATTGACATGCAGATCTTTTGTTTCCAGTGTCAAAGATGAAATCCAGCAAAGTATATATTCACAGCCCAATAACTTGTAACTGAAGTACATCAAGGCGACATTACCAGGCATGTAATCAGTGTATCACTTTCCTTAAGTTAACTATACTAAGTACAACTTTGATATTCCATTATGCTTCTTCTTATGATGCTTATTTTAAGATTATAAAACACAGTGTATTGTTGAAGATTAAACCTGGGGGTTCCCAGTCTTTTTGGCTGGTGACGCCGTACAGACGTTTCCTCTTTGAATTTGAATTCTTGTTCTTCGAGGCTCAAAGAGATAAAAGTTTCTGATATTTCACCCCAAAAAAAAGAGAAAACTCCAATAAATTAATACGTCTGTGTTGCAGAACATTGTTTTATTCTTCTTTCCTGCACCGTCAATCATTTCACGATGCCGCAGATTTATTTTAGGTTTGTAACCACTGGATTAAATTACCAAACTGTCTATAAAAGCATTAAAAGTAGCTGCACCTCCACCAGCTACTACTGTAAGTTATAGTCATTTTTCTCAAGTATTTGAAAGCAATATTGACTTTTACTTGTCATGGAGTATTTTACGTTGTTGTACTTATACTTCAGTTTCTTGAGGCTGGTTTTCATACACCTGTACTCCATCCGGGGTTTGGTAATAACGGAAACAGACACAGCGTTGCGTTGACCCAGATCTCTGGAGGACTCAGAAACTCAATCCGGCACGGGAGCTGGACAAACGGATTAATTGGCATTCCACCGACACCGGGAGGGGGGAGGGAGGGGAGGCAGCCGACAGCTCCAAACTGTGGTCTCTGGTGATACCGGTGCATCTCTCTGTGTGTGTGTGTGTGTGTGTGTGTGTGTGTGTGTGTGTGTGTGTGTGTTTGGAGAGAGATAGTTTCCATTGGGAGGGATGTGCAGAGCTGCTATTTGAGTCAACATTGCTCCACGCGCACTTGTGAAATACGAGACAACTAAAGTGTGTGTATCACTATGGCCTCATCAAAGCAAAACATAAACATACACCGATGGTAGAAATACTATTTAGAAACAATCAAACAATATCCAAAGCTGCACGGCTCCAGCAGTTTCTGTCTTCTATATGTTTGAGCTTTCAAGTCTTGGGTTGTGTTCGAAAAGTCGAAAAATGAACGTCTTCTCCTGATCACTTCTCCTTGACCTCGATGGAAAACGTCATGAGGTCAAGGAAAGATGTGAAGGAGAGTTCATAAGGAGTTAGGAAAAGATAACCGTGGTGTTCAGAGAATCCGGCTGCTCTTTCACTAGAAGCTCCGTCATTATGATGCGACGGCGGTGGATGTTAGTGACGTCAGTCTGCTGTGGTGGAACTACAATGTTCTGAAGATGAACTACAAAAGGTGCTGCTCCCCCCGTGTGTTCTTAAATAGCTCTTTCAGTGACAGACTGCTAAAGAGAGATACCACAGGTCCTCCTGCTGCTGGAACACTCTATCAACAGATAATAAAGTTATATATCTGACCTAACGTGGACAACCGGTGAAAAATATCACTTCATTACCAGGTTGGAACTGAAATAAACAAGGAATATATGATAAATATTGAGTTAATTGTTGGAGTTATGGAGAAGGTGTAGGACCATATACTTCTTCCAACTTCTTTTGGGACATGTAATATTTATTAATGTTGATTATTTGTTAACTGATTGTTTACTGTTCATTTTATTTGTTATTCTTGTTTTGTTTTAGGTATTTGTTACATGTTCAATATAAATAATTAATCAAAAATAAAGTGAAACGAAATGGTTGTCAATCTCCACTAATATTAAACATGAATCCCAATTAGTGTATGAAAATAATATGCAAGAGAAGCATATCGTTTGTTATTATGAACGGCCAAACGGTGCGTCGCTTTATATGCTGCGGCTGCAAGGAATTGTAGGATGTCATTCTCTCTTTTCCTTTGGTAAAGGATGCTCCAGTGTATCCTCTGCTAAAGGAGATAATAAAGGAAGCATTGAAGCTCCTTTCCTTAACATTTGGTGAATTCGAACAGCTACTGAGGTACTTCTGGGTCATTTCTCTCCGTTAGGAACCTTCCTAAGCAAAAAGGACTATTCAAATGCAGCCTTGTTCTGGCTTTTCTACGGGTTGTAGTATCCACTATTTGCACCAGATGGCGACTAATGTGCACAAATCCTTTGCCTCTGTATACTGACATCCGGACGTTGCTGTGCAGATGGGTGCGGTGTGGTTCATCCATTCAGTCTTTTTTTCCTGCTGTTTCAGGTCACAGAGGTGGAGAACGATGTGAGTCCCGTGCAGGAGGATGAGGGACCCAACGCCGTCTCCCAGCTGGCCAAGAAAGTATGTGAACATCGTCTGGGACGTTTTATATTCAAGAAACATATTTATTAGAACTCCTAGAAGACAAATCCAGTTTATAATGTGATCACACGTTCAATGTATCCCACATCTTCAGTGTTGTGTCAGTAATGGGGAGTCTGAAACCACCTACATGTATAACCGACTTTGACCTTTGACCCCGTGTGTGTGGTTGGTTGTGTGTCCAGATGCAGGGGGCCGGGACTAAAAGCTGGAACAGGCTATCGACTCTCTTCAACAAAGACGACGAACACCAGCTCCTAGAGGAGACCGAGAGCCCGCCAGTCGCCGACCAGTGAGTGGAAATCTTTCTCTTTTGTTAACATCTGTCCTCTTTCTGTCTGGTCGGCACCGCCAGCCGCCATCTGACTTCCATTGCCATCCTAAAGTAGTGTTGTTATGGTGATGACGGCCTCTGAGCGAGGTGAACGGCGTTAGCACCCGGTGGATCACGTTACCGCAGTTCACACTGTGCACACTGTACCTTTAAACGTCAGTCTGCTTCCTATCAGCCAGTATAACTAACGAGTAGAGCACTAGAATAGAAATCTAAAATGTAACACTTTGTTGACAACGGTGACTTCCAGGCCGAAGCACCCTCCTAAAATGAACCCTTCTACTCTCTCTGAATCCTCAGTCCACTTGCAGTAAAGCCGGAGGAGCCTCCTCGACCCGCTAAGCGCGCAGCATTCTGGGATAGCTTTGCGGCCAACTGGGCTGCCAAGAAGCAGGCGGAGGCTGCAGCCGCTGCAGCGAACGAGGCAGCAGCAGGTCAAGGTGAGGAAGTGGTGACGGAGGCCGGAGGGGAGGAGAGCCAGGATGGGCAGATCCCTCAGGGAGAGGAGAGTGAAGGAGGAGGAGGAGGAGGAGGAGGAGGACGGAGCAGCAACAATAGCTTCTCCAAATACGTCTCGCTGGGAGGAGGGAGCGAGGACGCGTCCTTCAAGTGGAACTTTGTCACCAGCAAGCTGGCAGAGCTGAAGACCAAGAGCAACTAGCTGCTCACGATGAAGGAATCTGGAGAATATAAACAATGTGAAGATGAAGAGGTTAGATGTAGGAGTATGGAGGAGGTTTAGGAGGAGGCTATATTTACACAGGATGTAGACCGATTGTAGAAGTCCCTTTTTATCTGAACTATTTAATTTATGCTCCCATAAATGCCCTTTTACCACCACATCACAGTGAACAAAATAATAATAAACCAGGCTTAAACCAGGCTACTTTGGGCCTCTCAGCACACAAATAGAGAATAGTTTTTAAATATTTATTGTATTACATTTTCAAGAGGGATTAAAATATGAATGAAGGCATATTTCAAACCTGCAAATTAAATCTCCCATGTCCCTGGAGATACTCTGGAATAAACTAATACATACTTTTAATATACTAATACAGAATAACAAGAGCTAACTTCACAAAGGGGACTTCTAAAATGTCTTGTACTGAAAGAGTTACCCTAATTGATGAAATTCTTTATTATTACTTTTATTACGAGGGTGCACGATGCATATCTGCCCACGGAGCTAACAGTTATCTCTTTACCAGCTTGAGACGCAGCATGTAGCCGACAGTGTACCCGGTGATCAGAGGTAACTACAACAGATTTATGTGGTGTTGAACCTGGTATACAGGCTTTTCTTGGGGGTTTTCTTGGGGTTGTATGGTGATATCTACTTTCCAAAGTGCTTTTTAAACCACAAAAGGGGGTCTTCATACCTGTCAGCAAACTTGATCTAATCTGTAGTTTAGCAAAAACTGGATTAAGAGATTAAAGGCAGCAATAGCTAGATTAGTTGAAGATTATCTCACTTCACCTGAACCTGAGGGGATTTCAGTTAAGAGATTTGTCTGCGTGACATAACTATGACATAACATCACTACTTTTTCTCTCCTCGGACAGGAAGGGGGAAATGTGCTGCACGATTATATGAAATGTGTGAAACATGGATGTGTGTGTGGTGAGACGACGTCAGGTGCACTGACATGATGACTTTAATTTTCCGATTGCGACTGAGACTGTGCAACGTGTGAGTTTTTAACATTCATTAACATTTTGTGACAAACGAGGCTTTAATTATTATTTTATCTCAGATTTTGGTTTTTGTCTTGTTGTATGTTTTGTTCTGTTGTTTTGTTTGTCTGGTATGCTATAATAAAGAATACTACACTGAAGGTTCTGACAAAGGGTCTGGGTATCATTCCATAATAACCAGATGTTCACAATGCTCTATGATCTCGCTCTCAAAAGACATTTCGGCCGCTTGTACCCGCGATCTAGTTCTTTTGGTCACGACCCAGCCCTCATGATCACAGGTGAGAGTAGGAACGAAGACTGACCGGTAGATCGAGAGCTTTAAGAGTGTGTGATGTTCTATTTAGTTGAATTAAAGCGTGAATTAAAAGCCTAATAAATAATAACTACATTATAAATGATCTAGTAGCTCCTTCCAAACGTCCAGATTATTGGTCAGTAGGTAATAGCCTAGCCTGTAATAACAGAATATGTACCCAGCAGCTTAGAAATAACTACAGTATAAACAATTTGTCGAATCCCGAATTGTTACCCCTTTAAAGGGACTGTTTGTAACTTCTTACACGTATAAATCATTGCGGGTCGGTGTCCCATGTGCGCTCGCGTGTGGCTACGCTGTTCAGACTCAGACTCCAACACAAACTACACGGAAGCACCAAAACCTCTTGGTTGTATCTAGTGAAGCCCGTCTGTTAAACAGTGTTGGCCGCGGTCGGAGGACGCGGGGGAGACCGTAGCTTTGGTCTCCAGGACTGGAGTCTCTGCTGTACTCTGTTCCTCTGCCTGCCTTCACTCACACACCGCGCTCCTTCTCTCTCTCTCTCCACCTCTCACGTGCATGCTGCTCACGCCACACTGCAGAAGAGTTAGTGTAGCTCTGAGAATATCTAGTGAATGTTCAGTGGACGTTTGTGCAGAAATAACTGCTGCAGCTCCTCCAGACCAACAGAGGTTTCCCGTGTCTTGTGAAGTGACGGGGCTCCGCAACGAGTTACGTTGTCGTCTCCGACCGGGTGCCGGTGTCTTCCTATTCCCTCCGGCCGCGGTCGGGAGGCTGAGGCAGGAAAAGCCAACACTAGGATCGCGTTGGGTGTTCAGACTAGCTGCGTTTCTGCTGCTGCTGCTGTCAGCTCTTTCGTAGCATTTATTCACCAACAAATAAACTGAAACACACTGCTACACCTACGTTCACAGCTAGAACGCCACCAACAACCTCACACTCACCACCAACACACACACACACACAGTCTGTTGGAGACTCACTAAAGTTACGCAGACTACATGCGGCAGCGGCGAGCACAAAGCCTCCGGCAATGCTAGAGCTGCTAACGTAGCACAAATACACACACTGTTTGTTGGCCACTCGCTGAAGTTAATCCGGGCAGACACACAGCTGACAACCTGCTAAACTAAACTAAATGTGCGGTGGAGACTTTTTCTGGGAAAGTGGCTGCATGTCCGCGACACTACACGCAGCATCGTAGCTGCTGAGTTCACGCTCCCGGACGGTGAACTGGAGACTCCCGTCAACCAATATCTGTTGTGCTCCTGCAGCTGGTACGAGGAACAAATCTAGTCGGTTAACGGTTGATAATCGGTTAACGAGGGTCGGCTATCGATTAAGAACATTTTTCAAAACGAGCATCCCTCTCCCACTCAAAGGTTATACACTGAGATGACTGGTCATATTTATTTATTAATGCGTTACAACAGTGAAGTTACAATAATAACTGAATCCAAAGCTTTAACATACAGCAAACAGACATTTCACTCTAAATGTGTTCTTATCATTCGTGCACTGCTTTCAGTTTCAAACTATTTAAGTACATCGTTAAATAAAATATATTTTTCTAAAGAAAGTCTTCAACAAAATTTCTGTTGTTGGAAGTCGTGACACTTATGAGCTTGTGGCTAAAACAGGAAAATGCTTGTGTCTATATATATATATATATATCATCAAAAACAATAATAATAAAGCTACACTATATATTATTATTAATATTTGTATATTACCAATAGATCAAATTACTAAGTGTAATGTGACCAGTGTCAGTCTTTATGATGAACAACTTTGTGAGGTGAAAAGATGTCAGGAAGTAAGAATTGTGACCAAGATGTGAACATTTTACAGTGTAAAAAATAAACGTGTCAGTGCTCTCTGGTGAACAAACTACAGTATATAATAGAGACACAGTTTCTAAATGACCACAAACAGATCTTTGACATTTCTCTACTGACATTTGTTGCCAGCAGGCCGATGATGTCTGTCGGCCATGCCGGTTTATCCATCAGACTCAGAAACAGACGTACAGTACATTACATGGATATATGGATAATATGCATTTGATCTTGTGTATTTTCCTGCTGGCTACACTTCCTTAGTCGGCATACGGCGAGACTTGGAGGGAGCAGATTCTTCGAAAACGTCATCCTCCATCCCTTCTTCTATGGGCTTCATCTTCGCAGACATCTTGGTGCCAGGGGATATTTCTAAAACAAAAAATAAATAAATAAGTAGATTTGATAGATAGATGATAGATGGATAGATAAATGGATAGAAATCAAGCTGCTCTTTAGGACTAAAAGCATTTTGAAGAGTAACACTTTGCTACGGGTGCTTTTAGTCTTCATCCCGGCCACAACAGATACAAATATTTGGTTTTCCATTGTGTCTCCTCCCGATGCACACGATGCTTTCACTCTCTATTTTAAAGGTTACGGTTTAGATTATGGAAATCAACCAGTGTAATTCTGGTCTGCTGTTAAGGAACTCATGGTTACAGTAACCATGGTAACTCGTGGTTACAGTAACCACGAGTGATCATGTGACTTACGGATCGATGATCCAGCAGATCCTCCTCGTAGGATCTGGTTCAGGACATCATCGGTGTCACTGGTGCTCGCCATGCTGTTCCTCATCTGCGTCATAGACAGCTGAGAGCACAGGCTGGGCTGACGGTCCATCTTCTTCACCGCCTGGAACACATCCACCACCACCACCATCATCATCATCATCATCATCATCATCATCATCATCATCATCATCAGTACAATGAATACATGATGGTGTTGATGTGTTAATATTTCCAGAAGAAAAGGTTTTCATGATGCTCTGACAGCAGAACTGGACCCACCTTGTCACTGAGTGTGGGGTCATTCAGAGAGTACAGCTTGTTGGTGATGTCTTTGCCGATGAGGTACCTGAACACCTCATTGAGGAAAGTGTCTGACTCCAGGAAGTAGGTGAGCCTCTCTCGAGACCAACACAAGAACTTACAGTGCTCCTCTGGCATGATGGTCACCTGTCATCAAACACAGCGGGTTAAAGCTCCGACCTGTCATTCATTAAGGCTACGTGGAGATGACAAGGCAGGTGAGGCTCTATTTATTTAAAGGGACTGTTTGTAACTTCTTACACGTATAAATCATTGCGGTTCGGTGTCCCATGCGAGCTCCCATGTGTCTACGCTGTTCAGACTCAGACTCTGACACAAACTACAGTGAAGCACCAAAACCTCTTGGTTGTATCTAGTGAAGCCCGTCTGTTAAACAGTGTTGGCAGCGGTCGGAGGACGCGGAGGAGACCGTAGCTTTGGTCTCCAGGACCGGAGTCTCTGCTGTACTCTGCTCCTCTGTCTGCCTTCACTCACACACCGCGCTCGTTCTCACTCGCTCTTTCGCTACACCTCTCACGTGCGCACACTACACTCTGAGAATATCTAGTGAATGTTCAGTGGACGTTTGGTCAGAAATAACTGCTGCAGCTCCTCCAGACCAACAGAGGTTTCCCGTGTCTTGTGAAGTGACGGGGCTCCGCGGAGAGAAACGTTATCGTCTCCAACCAAAACTCCGGCATCTTGCCTGTTCCCTCCGGCCGCGGTCGGGAGGCTGAGGCAGGAAAAGCCAACACTAGGATCAGCATTGATTCATGGAGAGACCTTGGTCTGGTCAGCTAACATTACTGCCAAGCAGCTGAAATATAGAGTGATATTGTGCTTTTAGCTGACGTGTGTCTCCTCACTGTGTTGAGTGATGCTCCTTCATGTCTCTGTAGAGCGAGCACAAGTGCCAGCAACAGGACGCTGACTTTCGTTGACTTAACGGCCACAGGTGTCGCCGTTAACAAGACATTTCTGATTCTTACAAACAGTCCCTTTAAACAATGAAGGCACGGGGGGAGGTGGGTTTGTTTATTTCTTTTATCTATCTGATTTTCTCATTACCTGGAACTTCTCTCCTCTGTGCAGCTCAGTGGACCTGAACTCCGGAGAGTCGATGAATGCATTAGTGTAGATGTTGTGGAGGAAATGGCCTCGGTATGATACCTTCATCCTGTCACACAGAAATGTCAAAGTCAAAACTCAGATTCATTTTAAAAACAAAAAACGCTGAACGTCTGATTTTAAGTGATTATAATCCTCAAATCTTCTTGTGTTAAAAAAAGTGGCAGCTACTCGTGTTGATTGGTGAAGAAGCCAAAGGAGGAAGTCCCAGTTCCTCTGATAGATATCTAGCTTAAGTCCTCAGAATGACTCAGAAAGCTCTGTTTCAAACAATTATTCAAAAAGTTAAAAAATTAACTCTTAAGTTTCCATCTTAAATTCTCTATTAACTGTCAAGATTATCCAAAAATGTCTAAATTCACTCTCAAAAATGACTCAATAAGTCCCAAATACACTGTTAAAATTAATAAAAGTCACAAGTTCAACCCCGAACATTATTTCAAAGAATGACTGAAAGGAGGGGGAGGAGGAATAATACAAAAAAAGAAGATATTTCATGCATACTTCCATTCCAGGGAAAAGTTCCGCTTTGTGTAACAGACGGACAGCGAACAATTTCTACAATATGAATCATTCCCTGAGACATATCCATCATATAGAGGGTGGAGATGACAGAACAAACAACACATACTTTCCTTTGATGAGGATGCTGAGGCGTTCGTCCACGGAGGTCTTGTCCTCTGCAGCGTAGGCCTGGCCTTTCTTCAGCGTCTGGATGGTGCAGAACTGTCCCGTGAGCCTCTGAAACAGAGCCTCCTTCACATGGAGGGGCTCGAACATCCGCTTGTAGACCGGCCGCAGCTCCCTGTCGATCTTAATCTGGCAGAGCAGAGCCGCAGCTTTAACTCATCTTTCTAATGAGAATCTCTAACATAGAAAGTGAACCTCAGTAATGGTTGAGTCAAGAGTCAAAGAGTCAGAGAAAGGATTGCATTCATACATTTATTTAATTGTGAATCCCGCTGCTTTTCTTGCAAAGACCTGCCCGGCGTAGCTGGTTGAGGTTAGGCATTGACTCTGAGTGGTTAGCGTCATTACAGCCCATTGGTCAGAGCATAGGACCTGAACAAACCAGGTTACTGGTACCTCGGCGAGCATGGACGCCTGGCCGGTCCTAGTGCTTGAACGCTATGCAGGGTGGGTCTTGGCAAGAAAAGCAGTGGGATTCATAATAATGCCTTGTAAGGTGTGTGTGTGTCAGCCTACGACGGACGTTCAGGACTGAAAACCCTGAAATTACCTCGTTAACCACAAATCCTGCTTCAAAGGACAGGCCTCTTGGTCAATGGTGCAGTCGCTTTCTGCTGCCTCAACATGTGCCTGACCACACCTCGTTTTAAGACCAACACACCCATGGAGCGCACAGATTGGTGCAAGTACTTAAACAACGTGGGCGCTGGGCGTGAAAATGACTGACAGCTGCGTCGGTCTGAAACTAGCAATGACATTTGGGCTGCGCTGTGCACCGCTTTGCGCCGGGTGTAAGATAGATAGGGCCTTGAGGGTCAACATCGATCAGCACACTGTTCCCCCAACGCAGAGGTCAGCTACCTTTACTATCAAAAGAGCCATTTTAGGCAAAAACAAAAGCAATAAATCTGTCTGGAGCCGCAAAACATGTGATCATTGTGATGAAGGTAACACAGTTTATAGTCTAAGTATATAGAATATCAGTCTAATGCAGCATGTACTACGGAGTATTAGGACCACATTGAGGGAAAAAACAGAGAGTAAACAGAGATTTACAGAATAAAGTCATATTTAACGAGAAACAAAGTCATAATTTTACGAGAAAAAAAGAAAATGGCACATAAATTACTACTTTATAATATTACGACTTTCTTTTCTCGTAAACCTTTGACTTGATTCTCGAAATCTCTGATTTATTTTTTTTCCTCAACGTGGCCCTAATACTCCGTCGTACCGTCGTACCATAGACCTACAACAATGATACATAAAAATTAAAATGTAAACAAAAAACAGTCCACAGAGAGCCACTGGAGAGGAGCTAAAGAGACGCATGTGGCTCTGGAGCCGCAGGTCGCCGACCCCTGCCCCAACGCCTGGTGCCGTGAAACACTCAAAACGACCTGAATGTAAAGCGACTGCTAGAATGTGCACGAGGGCACGATGACGTAAGAACTCACCGGCCTGCGCTTGTACACGAGGAAGAACAAGTGCATGAAGTTGACCACCAGAAACACCACGTTCCAAACCATCACATCCAGGTTGCACCTGTACAGAGTCGCCCAGAAGATGAAGAGACCACATCCTGTCAGGGTTAAAGACACAGAACGAAGATGAAGATACGTCCAGACCCGCAATGTTAACACTTCAAAAGTCTAAATTCAAAGTTGAACACTCCAAGTTTAGTTTAATATCTATTCCTAAAGACAACATCGTGTGTAGCTGCTGTGGATTATTACTGCTTGCTCGTCCGAATGAATTAAAAATCATCAATAACGAAAACAAAAAATAAAGATCCAATCAGCATGGAGCACAGACTGCAATAAAATAATAAAATCAAATAGCATGTTACACAAACAAGATTAAACTAGTGTAGCTCTGTTTATGAATCGGTTTCTCTTTCTCTGTAAACCCCTCTGAGACCAGCTTGTGTTAAAATGCAATATAAATAAACGAAACGTCAAAATGTCCCATAAATCCGGCTGCTTTCTGTTTCCACTCTCCTCACTAGCAGAAGATAAACATGCTGGAAGAGCTTTTTCCATCCGCCGTTCTCTCCTTCCTTTCTCTGCCTTTGAGCCTTTTAGGGCCTCCGCTCTGTTCAACACGTCCCTCTTTGTGCAGGAACAGCTTTTAAAAAATATAATCTTCAAAATGTTAAAGGTGCTAACGTGGGACTTTCAGAAACCCCTGGTGGCCGTTTAGTGAACTGCAGTCAGTATACTGTTGCTCGTGCAAACAGTGACATTACAATCATATATCATATTTAGAATAACGTTACAATCTTTATGTGGACCTTTGGCTCCATGATGCTAACTAGCTTGCTGTTTACAAATTACTTTATCGGCAAAGTTAAGAAGCAACCAATGCCAGTGTGAAGGTAACACAGTTTATAGTCTAAGTATATAGTATATAAGTCTAATGCAGTGAGGGCCAAAGAGACAATGGACTACGGAGTATTAGGACCACATTGAGGGAAAAAACATCTGAGATTTAAGAATAAATTGAGAATAAAGTCTTAATATTACAAGAAAAACAGTCGTAACATTAAGATAAGAGGTGCAAATGTACTACAAAGTATTAGGGCCACACTGAGGGAAAAGAAATCTGAGATTTAGAGAATAAAGTCATAACTTTACAAGAAAAAACTAAATAACACGTAAAATTATTACTTTTTAATATTATGACTTTATTCTCGAAATCTCAGATTTATTATTTTTCTTCAATGTGGACCTAATACTCCGTCGTACCGTCGTAATATAGACCTACAACAATGATCAATAAAAATGGAAATGTAAACAAAAAACAGTTATTCGTTTCTACTAATTAAAAAGGAGAGGAGCTGAAGGGCCACATGTGGCTCCGGAGCTGCAGGTTGCTGACCTCTGAGCTAGTAGAAAGAAATCGTTGTTTGACACCTTTTGCTTTGTACCGTTACATTATTTATTAATGTCTAAGATCAACACATGTTAGCTGGTGAAGTAATTTGGCAAGCTAGCCAACTAACATATCCACTCAGAGGTATTTTGTTAAGGATAACGTTAGCGAGCGAGCGAGCTAAGTTTAGCCATTGCTTCTGGCATTGGTTGCTTAGTAACGTTAGCTGATGAAGTAGTTTGCAAATGGCAATTGCTCGCCAATTTACCAACCCGATCAGCCCCAGAATCTGGATCAATTAGCTGACGTTATCCACTCAAGACCGTATTTTACTACAGTCAACAAGCTTGTGGTAATGATTCACCAATACTCTGGGTACTTGTGATAAGAGAAAAGATGTGTCGAGGCTATGGTAAATTTAGCCGATACTCCCAGCTACAGTATTATCACACAGGAATGCCACAGCGGCGGGGCTCTGTGTGGATGGACCTGTCATCAGGAGGAGGCGCAGCAGGATCATGTGCAGGCCCAGCGTGGTGGGGATGACCAGACCCAGCAGCAGCGACAGGCTCCCCAGGTGGAAGAGGAGGTGGTGGGTCTGCTCCCACTCCTGGCAGGAGGTGGCGTTGAGCTCCACGGTCGGGAATCCTGGCGTTGCCGAGGGGAAGGAGGGCAGAGTGGTGAAGAGGAGGGTGGGCAGCGCTGGGGTAGAAGACATCCTGCTGCAGGGTCACCTTGAAATCAGAGAACATGTCAGCAGAGGCTGGGGGATTGTCCAGAGCGTCTCGGTAACATGCTCTTTTTGAAAATACCTTTTATTAGGCTGCATTAGTGTCCTGTTAGCAAACAATCTTATGAAATCTGATCTTCCTTTGAGCCCAAAGTTTCCTATTTAATGTGACTTCAAGGGACTATTTGTAACTTTCAGAAATGCTTGTTAACAGCGACACTTGTGGTCGTTAAGTCAACGAAAGTCAGCGTCGGGCTCGCGCTTGCTTGCGCCAAATATGCCTGAACGAGCATCGCTCAACACAGTGAGGAGACACACGTCAGCTAAAACCACAATATCACTCTATATTTCAGCTGCTTGGCAGTAATGTTAGCTGACCAGACCAAGGTCTCTCCATGAATCAGTGCTGATCCTAGTGTCGGCTTCTCCTGCTTCAGCGCAGGCTGATGCAGCGGGGCTCCGCAGCGAGTAACGTTGTCGTCTCCACCCGCAGCCGGAGAGAGCAGGGAGACACCGGCACCCGGTCGGTAACGAGATGACAACTTTTCTCGCTGCGGAGCCCCGTCACTTCACAAGACGCGGGAAACCTCTGTTGGTCTGGAGGAGCTGCAGCAGTTATTTCTGCACAAACATCCACTGAACATTCACTAGATATTCTCAGAGCTAAACTAACTCTTCTGCAGTGAGGAGTGAGCGCGCGTTCACGTCTAGAGGTGGAGCGAGTACGTGAGAACGCGCGCAGTGTGTGAGTGAAGGCAGGCAGAAGAGCAGTGAGTCCGGCCACACGCGAGCGCGCATGTGTACCGACCCGGTACATTTATACGCTTAAAAAGTTACAAACAGTCCCTTTAAAGAAGCATTACTGATCTTCACCTTATAAAGTTGTTTTAGTAAACATGCTGCTCTATGAAAACTGTGAGTTTTTATTTCAACCAAACCAGAGCTGGTGATTGTTGGAAAGACTAACGACGACAGTTTTGGTGAGTTTTATTTTGTTTCTTTCCAGTTGAATGAAGTGTTTTACGATGCTACGCCACTAGAACAGCTGATCTCAACATAAACAAATACATGTGGATGATGATGCAAGTGTTATCGGGATGTGGAAGCTGAGCGGAGAGGGAGGGAGCAATCGTACTCGGGCTCGGTACGGATCAATCGTACCTAATATGAAAACGCCCTAAGTCCCTGGAACTACTTTTAAAGGAACTAAAAGGTTCCTTCAGCCCGCTGTTGTCTGCGTTTCCACCGCAGTCTTAAGACCTGCGAAGATTAAGCAAATTAGTCCGCTGACGTATGAAAATGCAACATGACATGACGAGAGCTGCTGGTGGTCACAGCAGTAAACTCAGTCTGCAGGTCAGTGTGTCGCCTGGTTACGCTGGAAAAACACGCTGGAAAAAAATGAACGTTAGGTTTTGACGATATTTACTGCTGCACGTTGGATGTAATGAGTGAAATGCAGTGGTGGAAAATGAAACTAAGAGCGTCCGTCTCCTGTTTGATGGTTATTCATTTGTGCTTTAGAACATGAAACAGTCATCTTTTCTTTCTCTCATTCACAGCACCCCCGATCTCTCTCTCTCGCTCGCTTCTCTTTCCCTCTTTTTTAATGAGTCAGTCGAAACACAATAAGATCCTCAAAAGGTTCTTAGTTTCAGAGGAAAGTTCCTACGGTGGAAACGGGGCTATAGAAGGGTTCTCTGTAGAACCTCTCATAAGAAGTTCTGGGTGGAACCTTTCACAGATGGTCATTTCTAAGAGTCTAGTTGTTCACGTCATTTTTGTAAAATAATTTGTTTGTCATTACAAATATAATCAATGAAACACTATTTACACGTTTTCTGAATCTCCTCTTTTGACTAACAGAATGTGATTTTTACAGATCAAACATTTCCAGAAGAATTAACCGTTAAGACGAAGGTTATGATGTGTGTAAATAATAAAATAATTATTTAACTATAGCAAGTTTTCTCTTGAGGCTTTTGGGGGCGTTATCTATAATAATAATAGTAATGGTCTAAAATGATGAGAAATTGCATAGTTTTTAGTCAAAAACCTTCACAAAACTAATATATCCTGATATTTTATTCACTGTAAAAATTCAGAATGTAATATTGATTTGCTGATAGCAGACACACACGCCAACTTTCATACTTTGTGACTAAACGACTACAGGCCTAGTGCTGTGGCCGCGTTCACAGTACGAGCTGCAGGCAGTGGGAGGGTTCTCATATAAAAATAGATGTGGGGATAAACACTGAGGAATCTCTCACAGATACAACTGTATATATAGCTATAACGAGAGGGAAACGGCTCCTTACTCACCGAGTCAGCAGCGAAGAAGAAGAAGGACGAATGGTCTCT
>CAKAOI010040202.1:0-13837 GCA_916701655.1 Sebastiscus albofasciatus | reverse complement strand
AAATTATGGTCCCATTTAGAGTCAAATAGACCATAAAGCAGGGGATGCTTTAGGACGTGGCTACCTTGTGATTGACAGGTCACTACCACGGTATTGTCCAGTCTGGGAGTTGTCTGTGTTTTTGTCTTACAACTTTGTTTTCAGTTAATGAAAGTTAATTCTAACTAAGGCAGTCAAATGTTGTTTTTTAAGATTATTTTTTTGCCTTTATTGGATTTGACAATTTTATAGTCAGGAAAAGCAGCAGCAAGAGGCAGCAGGTTGGATTCGAGCCCAGGCTGCTGCAGTAAGGACTAGGCATTAACGCCACTAATTTTTTTAACGCATTAATGCAACTTGCAATTTGTAGGTTGTAGCGGGCTCAGTTTTAAAGCTAGAGTGAAGATACTGGTATCATATGAAACTAGAAAAACCTAATGAATCATTGATACCAACCATGTCATACTAACTTGTCACAAAGGAGGTTAAATAACGCTCCAAATTTAAGCTAAATTTTGGTGAGGAAAAACTGGCATGACCCTTTTCAAGTCTCCCTTTAAGGTACATTTTGAACAGATAAAAAATGTGCGATTAATCGTGATTAACTATGGACAATCACGTGATTAATTCCAATTAAATATTTCTAATCGATTGACCGCCCTTATTTATTGTATTTAGCTCCACCCTCTCCTGTCACTTCTGGTTTAAAAACAAAGATGTATGGTGACGGCTAAACTGCCGAACTCGAGGCTTAAGATGTTCAAAACAGCCACAAATCAGTAATCACAAGAGAAAACAAAGGTGAGCGGTAAAACTATTACTCAAACTGTCTGTTGTAAACATCCAGCACAGTTTACAGATCCACGTCCTGCTTCACCTTTGACCTGCTTGCTATGAGGGATTATTATTATTATTATTATTATTATACTATATTATACTATTATTAGTTACATTTTACTTTTTTGGTCTGACCTGTTGGCATGTTTACAATCTCTCGTCTGACTGCTCATAACCACAAGTGGTGTTTGATCTACTGTACAGTCCCATACGCTTTGAAGTTGACTTTCAGGCACGGTCATGACAGACAATACAGCCCTCCCAGGAACTATACTGCTGCGGCTGCTTTTCTCTCTGTAAGCCTGTGATGTGAGGCAGGGTGTGGCCACTCAGCTGTCACCTGCTCAGGTGTATTCATGCATTCTCAGACTCTCCCTGGATCACTGCAGGTGAAGCTCAGGTTGTTTGCTGTAAAGACTTTTCTTTCACAAAGGATTAGTTCATATTGTGAGGTAACGTGAACTGTAAAGCAAATAATGTTTTTTTCTGAAAAGCACATTTTTACAGAAGCTAAACCATTTTTTAATGTAAATTATTACTGGAACTGTTTCTGTTATTTTGAATTATCATCTTGCTGTTTCTTTGTATATTTAAGCTATGGAGCGTATGAAGTTGGTGCTGCAGTACTTCCAGTCCAACTCTGAGTCCATCTCCAACGGGATCTGTATCATCCTGGCCTTGGTCAGCGTCAAGCTCTACACCAGCTTCGACTTTAACTGCCCGTGCCTCCCTCAGTACAACAAGCTGTACTCTCTGGGGGTGATGATCGTCCCGCCCATCATACTGTTCTTCCTGGGGGTCCTGGTCAACCGGCACACCGGCGTCATGATGGACGAGTGGATGAGACCCGTTGGGAACAGATCCAAGAACCCTGCTGTGGTTAAGTGAGTCTTCACATGGAAAATAAATCACTGACTGTAAAACTAGTATCATTTTCATGGTCGTCATCTTGTTTTGGATGACGGATAGATCTTCTTATTGACTTTCCGCTTTCAAGCTAGTCCAGGGGTCGGCAACCTTTACTGTCAAAAGAGACATTTTAGGCAAAAAAAAAAAAAAAATACAAAATCTGGCTGAATATATTATATGCCATAAGACCAACAAAATTTGAAAACTTCAGGATTTTATTCATTTTCAAACACACACACAGGTATTATATTTTATATATGTTGTGTTTTATCCATATATTTAATTTTTTTATGCACTGTTTTATGTCTTGGATTCTCATTCTGTTAATTGCGTGATTTTCTTTTGACACATATTTAATGAGCATTGTTGGAGGGAGTCTGAGATCTAAGACTGCTTCTCTGTAATTGTTGTGCATATGACAATAAATAACTTGGAACATTGAGGTATTCCTTTAAATCCAATAGTTATTATGCACTATAGATGGTCCAAAATCAAATTTAGCAAAATTAATAAATCCACTGCACATGCTGCTGACGCTATGCAACCGTGTTTCTCTCCTAGTTAATTGTAGCAGGAGACCGTGACGGGCTAAAGGTGATGTTTGAGGGTCAAGCTGTATAAAATGTGAGGGTAAAGCTGGTCCTTGGTCTTCCTGCAGGTACCTGTTCTCAGCGATGCTCCAGAGGGCCCTGCTGGCCCCGATGGTGTGGATCCTGGTCACTTTGCTGGATGGAAAGATCTTCATCTGTGCCTTCAGTGTTAGTGTAGACCCTGCGCTCTTCTCAGGTATCGGCACAAACACGTCTATATAGAGAAATACATATTCAATGAGTATTGTTTGCACATTATTGGCACGATCTATTATGTGGTATTTCTCCTTAGGTGTGCCAAACAATACCGGTCTGGATGTGATCAAAGTGATGGCCAAAGTGCCCTGCAAGGAGGACGTTATCTTCAGGAACAGCTCTTTCCGCAAAGCAGTCTCTCGTTATGTTCGCTGCTATTCACAAGTAAGCTGTTGCAACCTCAGTATGCATACACATATTCTACATCCTCACGAAGACCTTCAGTCAGCGGTGTGCTCTGTCAGATCAGGGTCAGGGTTCATTTACCCCACATACCTGGTCTGATCAGAGGGCCCCTTAAAGGGTAACTCAACCTGGACCCTATCTCTTATATTTTTGTGTTTATCTGACTAATAGGAACAAGAATTTCTGAAATTAGAAATATATTTCATAAATAATTATATGCCAATATTTAATTAATTTGATGCTTTGAAGGCATACAAATTGCATTTGCCGATGAATATTAGGTTAGAAAATACAACGATTTCCCAATTTAACATAACTGCCTTTATAAACCAGGCCCACTCCCAATCTTCTGTCCAAATGGAGATACAGAGACAGATAATGATGTCTCTGTACATCTCTAGTCCCAGAACAAATCCTAGAAAGATAGAGACTCATAAAAGAGCACATCAGCATTCAGAGCAAAAAGGATGGGGATGTTTGATGTCAGGGACGTATTTTGTGGACACAAAGGTACGATGCTCTAAGCTGGTTTTCAACCAGGGGTCCATGAGGGAGTTCCAGGGGGTCCCCAGAAAAATGGGGAATATTTTATTTTCACTGTTTATTTCACTATAGAATCATAGAAGTGAACCCTATATGAGTAACGTCCTCTAGCATTTCTCTGTGGACAGAATCCCTTCGTTTGTTAACACAAGTCTTTTATTAGTACTGTTTTTTAATTGTGGAATATTATTATTATTATTTACAAATGATCACACACTTCTTAACCTTTTTCTGTCTAAAATAAATATAAATAACATTTATAATGAAATAAAGTGGCCAGTATGAAAGGTAAACTCTTTGTAGAGAGAAAGGGCTGGCTGCAGCAGCAGTAGCAGCGCTGTCGGTGTGGACAACACACACGTGAGAGACGCAGCGGTTCAGCAAGGTAGCCGCCACACGCTGCTCACGTAGGCAGTGTGGTTCGGGCATGAGAGTCATAAGAGTCCCTATTCTGATCATATGTTTCACTTCCTCCTCGGTTATCTCCTCAACTGTAGTTGGCAACTATAGAAATCTGGTCTTAATCATATCTAACAACCAAAATCTTTGAAGTTTGACTTGACAAAAATGGAAAAAACAATCCTTTAACTTGGTGAATAGCCTACAAAGTTGTCATAACTGATATATTAAAATAGTTAGGATAAAACTATGAGGAAAAGCCACACAAACACATGCTATACATGTGCCAATCCTCAACCCTGCAAAAACTGACTTTCACATTTTAGGATTGTAAATCACAAGTGTCATCACGATACAATATTATATTGCTTCTCGCTACATATATTTACTGATATCACAAAGTCTGCCACGATGCGATATCGATTTGATTCAGGGGTCTGGGATCGATATGAGACGATATCATACACCCATTTAACACAGTCAGCTACATTTATATCAACTCACAAAAAGCAACTAAAATGTGATTTTGAGAATTTTATTTCTGAGCTCCTCCAGACATTTAAATTAAAAAATAGTCTATTCTTTTTAATTGTGAGTGGTCATTTCAAAATAAAGGCGTATCTTAAAAATTAGGATATGTATCGATGTTTTGTCTTTGCATCGATGATATTGAATGGTTGATCATTGAATCGATATATTGATCCACATCAATGTATCGTTACACCCCTTGTGGATTTAACATTTGAGGCTGCAGTGTTGTCGTCATTTGTAAAAGACACACTATGCACACATACACACTCCCTCCGTATGTGGGAGTATCATGAATAATGGGTGCCACTGACTGGCGGCTCTTTGTGCGCTCGTCGTCGCTGCTGATTGATCGCTTTCGTTGGCTTTGTGTAGCTAACTCTCCTCGTCCTGTCTAGGCAGTCGGCTGGTCCATCCTCCTCTTCCTGATTGTACTGGGAGCAATGGGACGCCTCATCAAGCCCTACTTCGACGACCACGCCACCTCACTGCAGACGCGCTACTGGAGCAACTACCTCGACGTGGAGCAGAAGCTCTTCGACGAGACCTGCGTCCTGCACGCCCGCGACTTCGCCCGCAAGTGCGTGGTGCAGTTCTTCGAGGACATGAGGGAGGACGAAGTGCTCCGTCTTCCCCACCCGCCCTTCATCACAAACTGCCGAGAGGAGTTCGAGGATGAAGAAGAGGAGAGACTTCACGGGGTGTCAAAGCAGGAACAGGTGGACCAGCTGCTCAACAAGTGGTACTACAGTAAACCTGAGCTGGACGTCACCAGGATAGCTCACAGACCCCGGACGTGTGTTACCTGGGAGGACCGGGACGGGAAGACTTTATACTCTGATGTCTAGGATTCACTCGGTGCTGTATCGCTGCAGGATGAGTCATGTCATGATGATCAGTTCACTAACTGTTGTCAGCTCATTAAATGTGCGTTATCAGTCGTTATCAGCCTCATAGATGTGAGTCAGTAGGGGCCTGCTACACCTACTACTTTGTAAAAGTGAAAGTGAAACACGTTCTAACCATAGACTGTATAAAATGTGGACCTAGTCTCCGTGACGTCACCCAAAAAGGGTGAAGCTCAAAGTGGACGGCTCCGTCCGTCGCCATCTTGGCAGTGACGACACACCCTAACTCATGGCTAATCCAAATATGGGCAAAGAGGTGGATCTGAGGCAGACAGCTAGCAGCTAGCGACCTGAGATGGCAGCCACCTGTCACTCAAAGCGGCCTCGCCCTCATTATGCCGACCTTTAAGCCTTACTATAATTTAAACGGATGAGTCACATAGAAATCCATCCCCGTACAGTTGTCATGAACGGAGATATTAGCTATAGCGACCAAAACCTTATTTTTGTACCAGGCTGGAAACGTGTTTATTTCTGCTGTAATGTTGGTCATTTTAACATGGGGGTCCATGGGGATTGACTCCCTTTTTGGAGCCAACCTCAAGTGACTTCCACTTCTGTTCCTGTCATAATTACGGTCGTCTTCTTTTATTCCTTCTTTCGGTGATCGCCCATGTGAATCAATTAGAAAACGCTACTAGTGGGTGTAGCAGGTCCTGCTAACCCACATCTCAGCCCGGTTGCACAGCAGTTTGTGAAATAGGCACGAAATTTAATGTACTGATTCGTGTACATAGACAAACTAAGCTTAGCTAAAGTCAGACGGATATCTAAGGTCAAAGGTCCACTTACTAATGATTCAGAGCTTTCAGCAAATTTGAGCCAGCACAGGTGTCATCACAGGACCTGATCATGAACTTTCAGTCAGGTGATGGCAACCTCATCTCTGTTCAAAGATGGCCTCTGGTGTCAGATATGAATGATCTCATCTTGATCTTATACGGTATAACTGACAGTTGTGATTGAGGTCTTTGAGTTGATTCTTTTGTCTTCTGGACTACTACTAAATAGTTCCTCTTGTGAGGCTGATTTGACTGTTAGGGTGCGTTCTGGCTGGTTTTGCATACAGGCTGTTGACATGGAGCTCACCCACACAGATTGATGGAAACATGCAAATGGACATTTGGAAACAAATAACTTTCACACAAAGACTCTACTCTATTTTATGTATTTTTCATTAAAGGGGACCTATTATGCTTTTGTGTTTTTCTCCCTTTCCTTTAGTGTGTTATATAGTTTTTTTGTGCATGTAAAAGATCTGCAAAGGTACAAAGCCAACACTAAAGGGAGTTACTCTCCCCCGCAGAAACACTGAACTGCCTGACACGCCTCGCTTGAAGTCCTGTCGCTTCCACCAAAGAATGTTTTCTCATTGTCAAAGCTCTTCATTTACTTCTGAAAGCAAAGCCATTTATTGAGGATATATGAGTTGCATGACGAAGCATCCATATTCAAGTACATAGCAGGGATATAAGGGTGATTTGAGCCCGTAGGGAAGTGGAGCCAGCGCTTGTTTCTAGGCGACCACAGACCAAACTGGTCATGTGACCACATATTTCTGGAGAGTCATCCATTTTACTGACCATGTAACGGAGAGATGCCCATATGACAAGTGGTAGGCACATTTAGGTTAAAAAAACATGAGGTTTTTTTAATGTTCAAGAAGTCATGTGTCTGAACAATTACAGACAAGTTTGAAAGAATCTCACACGTTCGTGCTTTAGGAAGTTACAACATGAGGCTATACTGTTAGCATGACGTTAGCTCTAAACTGCTGGATGATACAAGTTAGTTCAAGCTGCAGTGGGTAGAAACGGAGCAAATATAATTAGAAAGAGTTATTTTTATAAAACGGTCGCTATATCCTGACAGTAGAGCATGAGACAGGTAATCTGAATAAAATCATGTGCCTCTGTGTCCTCCAGTGATCCTAATGGCATCTGCAGGATTTCACAGACTGGAGGAAAACAACCAATCAGAGCCGAGCTGGAGCCTTGCCGTCTCTGAGCAGCTGTCAATCACTCGCGAACTCTGATCAAACGGTCAAACTAGGCAGCGCTGATCAAATATTAATCAATATTATGTTACCCTAATGCCTATTTCTCACCTCAAATGTTTTCAGAAACAGCTTGTAGTGTACTGTTTAGCTGTAAAATGAGCACGTTTGTGACCCGGCAGCCATGTTGAGAGCAGTTGAGGAAATACCAAGCACCGCCCACCAGCCAGAGCACAGCCAATAGGAACGCTCTCTCTCTCTGAAATGACCTGTGATTGATCAAAGTCTCCCGTCACGGGCTTGATTTTTTTAAAGCCTGAAAACACAGCCATGAGGAGGTGCAGATATGGCAAAGAGTTCTGCCAACTGGCCTGGGGGAAGTTGAGCATTTATAATTGTATATAATTAGAGTAAACAAGATCAACTTGTTATATAAGTCTCTCAGAACTGCAATGGTTCAATAAAGGTTAAATCATAAAGGCTAATCAAGGTTGAACCTTTTTTTTTTGATGTGATTGGTTCACGTTTTAGGGTACGTCTCGATCTGTCACGCTGCACAGCTGAATCGACCTCTCTCTATAGAGCCACTGCCTTTAGGCACAATGTGGGGGAGTTCTTGAAAACCTACTTCAGTGATGGATAGGTATGACTGATAGACCAGGCGTACCGATATGGCTCAACTTACCCCTCATCGGAGGCAAGTTGAGCCAAGAGACATATTTTGAAAACTGTTTATTTTGGATCGAAAGTGATCATTCCCTCACTTTACAGACGCCTCAAGTAAAAACTGGCTCCCCTAATAAAAAAGAAACATACTTCAAGTTTATTTTATGAAGTAAACTTAAGTATAGTTCAAGTATATTCCTAAGAATACTTTATGTAATAGGTATACTAATATCAATGTACTAGTAGAATACTTGTAAGTATACTTCTTCAGTACTTCTTGGGACTAAATTGTCCCACTATTTAGTTTATAAAAGTGTACTTTTAAGTATACTTTAAATATAAGGGTAGTAAACTTTGAGTACACAGCTAGTTTACATCCAAGTTGTGTTTTGTACTGCAACTATAATATGAACTATATTACAAGTGAACTTAAAGGTATACTGTTGGTTTACTAGTTATATACTTGTAGCGTAAACTACTAGTTTAATAGTTTTTACTGCAAGTATACTTGTGTGTTTTATTAAGTGAACTCATATTACTTAGCCAAGTAAGGGATAATGTACAGCGAGCTGGTCATAGTTGTGGAATAAACCCCTCGCGTCGGGCTGCCGCATCACCCTAAAGGGGTTTGTTTCACAGCAATGATCCGCTAGCGGTACATTATCCCACTTATTACTCGGCTACTTGCTTAAGAAATCAACAATTTGACACAGAAATGGTCCGCCAGAGTCGACATCAGAACTGTGCCCATAGCAACGGTCTGTTATAAAGAAATAACAGGCCGTAGAACGTCATGATTGACCAATCAGAGTCAAGTATTCAACAAAGCCATGTAATAAATATACTTACTGTATACTTTTTAGTATAAGCCAAGTATACATGGACTTTTCTGTATACTTGTCGGTATTAGCCAAGTATACTGAAGTATACTTTTGTTAAGTTTAACTCTGATAGGTAAATAGAAAGTAATCTGAAAGCATACTCTCTTATTTTAAGTTTAAAAGAAGTATACTAACAGCATACTTGAATAAACTTATTTTTTGTGAGGCTGAACTCGCCCCACTTTCTCCTACAGATGAGTAACACATCAGAGGAACAAGACTAAAAGCATACAGCTATGCGAGCGGCTCTGTGAGGCTATGCTTAACATGCTCACTGTGTAAATACTAATGGTGCTATGCAGGTAGGGTTTCATGTTTTCTGTCTTCGCTTTAAGTGTTGGCAAGCCATCAGTTGCTCACTAGATCAGGTTACAGCAGGGAGAGTGGAGGAGGAGCACTGGCAACAGCTCCAGGTGGAAAAAACAACCTTTTGGGATTCTTCCAAAAGAGAAGGAAGGGTAAGAAGTTATCCTAACTTTTCAATAATGGTTGAAACTGCCTGTTGATTTATTTGCTTTCCTTATTTGTAAGTGCCGGTCTAGGTGTTGGGTTGAGCCAGAGTCAGACCGGCCATCTGGGGCAGGCTCTCAGTTCCTGGGCTGGACTTTTTTTTGTCGTGAGAGCACCATGTGTTTTCACTTGCAGATCACTTTTTTTTTCCACTAGGGAGGAAACCGAAGGGGCAGATCCTGACTGAGTCATCACTGGTGCCCGCCGACAGACTGCTTCCACAGACTCAAAGTTGCTCGCAAAAAAGAGAGACCTCTCTCTCTCTCTTCAAAAGGTTGATAAAGTTGATTTTATGTAGTTTTTCCTCAGATGATATTTCACTGGATGCTGAAAATGGATTACAAAGGCTGAGTCACATGCCCCGCCTCTGGACACGGCTAGAGCGTGAGTTTGCATGACTACATACTTTGTTTTCAATCAAGGCAGGGTTTATTTTTAGAAAACATCCATGGCAGTATGTTCTCCTCCGTCTCTGGCTTCTTTTTTGATTGATCATTGCTATAAGTGCTTAAGTGTGACACTCATTTTCTGCAACTAAACTGAATCCATTCAATACCAAACAGTCATTCACACTTCAGACAGCAATAATCAAAGCGTTTGTTTGGAACAGAAAATTCTCTTAAACTAATAGTTTCATATTTATTTCCCCTTTTCTCTCTCTCTGCAGCCTGACGTCACTGTGAAACAAACTCACAGCTCTTCATTGTTATTCTCAGTAAAGTCCCGACATCCCAACATGGCTGCATATGCCCTCGTCACAGAGAACTTTAAATTTGTGTCCCTCTTCTTTAAGAGTAAAGATGTGATGATCTTCAACGGTCTGATCGCTCTGGGCACTGTGGCCAGCCAGACTGCATACAATGTTTTTGCCTTTGAGTGTCCGTGTTCCTCTGGGAGGAACTACCTCTACGGTTTGGCCGCCATCGGCGTTCCAGCGCTGGCGTTTTTCCTCATCGGAGTAATGATGAACAAGAACACCTGGGACCTGGTCAGTGAGTGCCGGCTCAGAAGGTGCCGGAAGCTGTCCATCGCCGCGGCCTTCGCGCTGCTGGGAACAATCTTCGGTCGAGCTGTGGTGGCTCCGATAACGTGGTCGGTCATCTCTTTGCTGCAGGGCCAGGCGTACACGTGTGCATTCAGTGAGTTTATTAACTCCAGCACGCTACAGGGCTTCCCCCCGGATCAGGGGTCAGAGGTAATGGCGAAATTCCCGTGTCCAGGAGGTGTTCCGACAGAGCTGCAAGTCTTCTGGCCTGAAATTGAGCGACGAATGAAATACGAGTCTCAGGTAGTGGAGTATTTTATTCAGTTTTTGCCTTAGAAGAGCCTAAGGTGTTGACATCACGACTTCTGACCTCTTCTGACCTCTTTTCAGCTGATAGGCTGGCTGGTGGTGGCAGGATTGTCTCTGACGGCGTTCCTGATGCTGTGTATGAAGCGCTGCACCTCTCCACTTGGCTACCGGCAGGAGGAGTACTGGTCCGACTACCGCCACAACGAAAAGACCCTCTTCCAACGCACGGCAGCTGTCCACGCCCGCATACTGGCCGCGGAGAGCGTTAAGACCTTCTTTGGCTTCGTGGCGCTAAACAAGGAAGAGAAGGAGCAGCTGGTCGAGCAAGAGAGCGTGAGACCGATCTGCAGCACTAACTGGAACAGAGTGACCGGCGTCTACCTCTACAGGGAGAATAATGGACTGCCTCTGTACAGCAGACTCAACAAATGGTCCATGTACAGCCTGGAGAATAACGAGGAGGCCATGGAGAAAGAGATGGACGTGCTGATCAGCTGACCGTATTCTTGAAGGTGGTCCAGTGACCATAAAGGTGTCAGTGTGCTTCAATCAGAGTACAACCGCCTCCCTCCACTCCTTCCCTATTTCAGAACTTTCTCAGACAATTAGCTGCCTAATGTTCTGAAACAGACAATCTGACAATCACGCACACTATTTCTTTGCCTTTAGATGTATTTGAACGATACTTCATAAGACCCAGTTTGTTTGAAGCATACTTTAGTTACAGCCCAGTCGCCAGAATCTGCAAACCACAGACACGTTGAATGTTGACGTTTTTGCATTCGGTCAGAGCAAGTGACGCAGTACAACGAGCAACGCGCACAAAGTGAAGTACTGAGCGACCGTTATTGAAAGTTAACGTGGCTTATTATTGTTGAATGCTCGATTCTGATTGGTCAATCACAGCGTTCTACGGTCTGTTATTTCTTTATAGCAGGTCGTTGCTATGGACGCAGTTCTGATGTCGGACTCTGGCGGACCGCTTTTGTGTCAAATTGTTGATTTATTAAGTAAGTAGCCGTGTAATAAGCAGGATAATGTACAGCTAGTGGGTCATTGTTGTGAAAGAATCCCCTTCAGGACGATGAGAGACCCCGACACGAGGGGTTTATTTCACAGCAATGACAGGCTTGCTGTACATTATCCTGCTTATTACACGGCTACTTGCTTAAAGATAGGGTCGACGATGTTGGAAAACTAGGATAATCTGAATGTAGCATCGCCTCAGGAGCTCCGTCTAAACCCACCTGCTCCTTCCGAGGCAGCGCCCCCCCACACACATGCACGAGCACCGCCGCATCGTAACTACTTCACAGACACAGAGCGGAGAGAGGACCGCAACTCAACAACGCTACCTCATGACAAGTAACCGCGGCAGTGCTACTGCAGGGCTGAGTTTTCCATTCTCCAATAAACGTGTGGCGGCGACGCACGTTGAGTTCAGTCTTGTGCATGCCAAGGGTAGAGTACGAGCAGGGAGGCATCTGATTGGTTCTTTCCAAGTGGACCTCGAGGCAATGATTGGTAGATGTTTTTACAGGATTACAGCAGCTACAGATGACGGATCATTTCTGGTCCTTTTTCAGAGCTCATCAGTGATGGATCGCTGTCGGGGTGTAAAGACCATTTCAATCAATATAACAAATCGTGCATACTGGAGAACATCGTCAACACTGCCTTTAAGAAATCAATAATTTGACTCAAAAACAGTCCTCCAGAGTCGACATCAGAACTGCGTCCAGTTGACGAAAACAGTATAGATAAGTTTCACTTGCAGATCCTTTTTTTTTAGGTGGGCCTTCCTGTTAGATGGCTAAAGTACGTTTTGCTGCCGGTCCCGTCCGCAGCACATCGCTTTGCTCTGCCCGCACTCCTGTCTGCTTCTCCAAACTGGGGGGCGTGCCGACTGCCATCTACTGTAGGTTATACACTGACTATGGATAAGTACCCGTTTACATCCCCAACTATCCCTTCAATGGGGGTTTCATGGTGCCCAGTATTTCCCCCTTATAGCCTCTTCAACTCTGTCGGAGCCATCGTTCGTTATTTCAATGTTGGAACAAGCAGGTATATAATCTATATTGTCATGTTGTCATGCATACAGTATGGACAATTATTTATTTACTGTGATATAGTTTTAGCTGTAAAAATACATGAGAAGTATTGGGAGAAAACCAGGGTTCTCACAATGTCATAGAAATATCCCATATTAGTGTGTATAGGCTATGTTGTTTATGGCATTCATGCAGTATTCTGTGAAGTACCAAATGTACTGTGTTTTACTTATTTACCAATATAAAATTGAATTAAAAAATCCAGTTGTACAGGGCCTTGAGGTGGTAGGTCATTTTTCAGCATCCCTTCGTGCATAACTGTACATTTTAATGTCTAAGGTTGAATAACCTGTAAAGAAAATAGATTTTTAAAATGTCTTTGAGGCATTTAAAAAGAAAAATAGCCTTATTAGATGAATCTTTTGATGAATTCTGTATGAAAAGGTTATTAAAAGCTTATTTTATTTTGATAGCTAAAATCTCATATGCCCCCCCACCGCCCTTCACTGATGATTGATGGACGTGATCCCTCAAGTAAGATTTTGCCAAACAAAGTGATCGATAGTTCTTTACAAATGTTTTATATCCTATGCAATTCAGCCGGAAATCAGCTTCTCATACTCCTTTTGTTAGATCACATAGTTGTATATTCTGTAATGAAGAAATAGAAACTACAGATCACGTATTTTTCTTTACTTTATGGTGTGATATGTAGTCTATGATTGGCTAAAATTAGTACCGGTATTGACGATAACCGTGATATTAAAAAAAAAAGGAAATATTAATATCTTGTTAATAATAGACATGTGTAAATATTGTGTAAATAATCCAGCACCTCTTAAATCATGTTATATATACAGTTATGGTTACATGCTCTCTCTCCATCTCGCCCTACACTCGTATTTTGATTGCAATTAATTTGCAAAAAAAGAGACAAAACGCACAATAAACAAAGTTGAAGATGAATTTGACTGATCAAGTCAAGTTTCAAGTTTCTTTATTCGTCATATGCACAACAATTACAGCAAGCAGCCGTTGGCAATGAATATCTTAGGTCACAGGTACCCTTCAACAATGCTCATTCAAAATGTATATATATAGATATATATCTATCTATCTATCTATATATATATATATAGTTAGATAGATAGATATATATATATCTATATATATATATGGAAACAGAGAAAAAAAACAAAACTGTGAACACAACAAACCTTAGACAACCAAGAAGGCTGCTTACACTCAACCTCCTCAAGACTTGTCCCTCCTTTTCTGCATTTCCACATTTCTGTGCTTTGT